>BLKM01000729.1:4692441-4703763 GCA_013340265.1 Coptotermes formosanus | reverse complement strand
CCCCCCCAATTGAAGTTTTGAAGTATATTTTTCCAACATTTAAGCTCTGTCAAGGGTAGTCAGTCAGTGCAGATTACCTTAAGGTACGTAGAATTAATTGTTATACAGAGAAACTCGCTTAGGACATCCCCGGTTAAGAAAATTTCTAGCCTCAGAAGTCAGGATAAAAAAGCACCAAAATTCTCCCAGTTGAGTAACGTTACAGGTTGCCCTTTTAACCTTTTGAAGCCTAGCGGTAACTTTACATAAGACTAGGTTTAACATTAAAAAATTCTACATGGTGCCCACATTGTGTTCATGTGTTTTGTACGGATCTCAGAACAAACAGCAACTTTTGCCTTATAAAACAGTAAGAGACTGGTTTTTATAACCGAAGTGGAGAGTGTCCTTATATAAAACAGATACGCTTTGTCTTTAAAGGGTTAATACATCCCTGCATAAGAAAATTTCACAAAGAAACAATTTTTTTTATCCATTTAATACATTTTCTGTTTCAAAATCTTAAGGAATTTCCCTGAGTTTCCATTCGTTCTGTTTCCAAAACACAGCTTTCAAATGGTGTGCTGTCAGTTCATATATGTTAATCTCCAAGGTCATTTCCACCACATTTCACACAGCAGAATGGCGCAACTTCATGGCTGTCGTGGGGGTGTCATATTTCTTCCACGATGCAGAGACTGCAGTGAGTCACTCCTCACTGCTCGGTCTCTTGTCACGACAAACAAAAAATTGTATCGGATGGCCGGAAGCTGATCTTAGCTGTTTCGTGACCTGCATGAGCCTGTGTTTGGCAATGTTTTGCTGCTTCAACTGCCTGGAACTTGGTGGAAACTAAGGCAGCCAATAACATTTGAAAAAGTTTAGGTGCATGCTGGCGGAAGTCACATGTTACTGGGGGACGGTTTGATGTGAGATAAGTGCGTGATCGATTGCGACAACTTGTTTAAACATAATTTATCAGCGGTAATATAAACATGTAGTTGTGTTGTGTGATTGTGAGACATTTGTGGTGACTGTGTGCAGATAAGTTACATCAGCAATTCCAGAAAATAAATTCAAGGCACTGCAGAGTTAGTGGAGTAACTGGAACTACAGACCACCCCTTATGGTCTACCCAAAAGCAAACCTATGAAATCTGAAGATGTATACTGCTACTGTTTTTGAAAAAAGAGCAACAACCCATGCTTGAAAAATATTTCAAGTAAAAGTACACATCTGGAATGAAATGTGAACTTGTGAATGAAAAGTCAGTAACAGTATAAGAAAAGGTGTAAATAAAACTGTGAATGAAAGGTTACAGACAAAATGGGTAAATGGTCAGATACGAATGAGAATGTGTTAAGACAGCTGCAAATTGTACAAGTTCAGCACACATATGTAATAAGTTCACAAAAAAAATTTTAAAAAATAGAACTTTTCAGTCCTACCCTTTTAAGAAATTTCCCACTTAAGAAGTAGGATTTTCTTGGACTTTTCAAAAAAGTCTTAACACATTGCAGACCAGTCAGCCTTTTAACACTTTCCGTCCGCTCGGCGTACTAATACTCCGCGGCCTCACACGCCTCCTGTCCGGCCGGAGTACTAGTACTTCGCGACTTTCATAAATCCATTAAAAAAAACTATTGGAGATACTGGCTTCCAGAGTATACCATTCGACTCCTCCATGACTGTAGTTTCAGTGGCTATGTGCCGCTTCCTGCAACACCGTAGTGTGCATGCTGGACTCTTGCGACAGAACAGTTGCGCAACAAACTGTTTTGACGTTTGACTGAAAGGAGGCCTTTGTTTTATCGCAGCTGGAATGCGAGACCAGACGCAATGAATCATATACCCCTCTCCAGCATGTGGTTCGGAAAAGTATCAATGAGCGGTGGTTGTAGTTAGTTGATGTTTAGCGCGGCTCTAGCAAAATGGAAGATCCTGGACCGAGTTCTATTTCAGAAAATTCTTCACAAAAAAGTTTATCAGAACTGATAAAATAAGTGAAATTGCGAATGATTCAGACTCAGACAATGGTAGTTTTAGTGGACTTTCTAACAGTGAAACGTACGAAGCAAATTCACCCTTTAGCAGCAGTAGCAGCGAAGAGGCAGAGGAAGAAATTGTGCAGTGCAAGCCAGACAGAGGCAGGAAGAGAACATGCAGGGCCATTCCTAAATGCGCAAATACAGATTTGGAGTTAGGATGGATAGAAAAAATTCGCAAGATTCAGAAACCTGCGTTTTCCAGAGTACCAGGGATAAATAAAAATTACCAAATAACTCAAGACAGCTCTCCCTTGGACATATTTGAAATATTCTTCAGCACAGACCTGTTTTTCTATGAAAAAGTTGCTGAAGGATTGCTCGCTAGTGCTGGCACAGAACCTCAAGTACAAGGTCAGACCAGCAGTCCAGCAGGCAGACTCATAGGGAGAGACCATTTTTTATATAGGATTCCTGCAACACACGCTAAGCTAAAAGGAAAGTCTCAGCGCTCATGTCGCGTGTGTGCAGAGAGAAGCAAGCACCAAACCGGGAAGACTCAAAAAATGCACAACAATGTACTGTCGAAAATGTGATGTAGGACTTCGTATAGGGCAGTGTTTTGAAGTTTACCACACAAGCCTGAATTACTGGGAGTGAGAGTAACGTTCATTTTCATGGGTCGAGCCACAGAAACCTAATCTCTGTGAGATCTGTAAATTAAAGTGGCCTTCTAGTGACTTATAAAATACGTGATTCCGGCCTCAGAATTTCTGCCTGTGGTGTCGGACTCCAAATCCACGTAAGTACTCCATTTTTTGTGCACGAGATACAGCAAATCTGCGATGGCGTGAAAAAATTTCGTATTATTACAACAAAAAATGCCATACTTTTAATTTTTTTTTCAATGCCCTTAAAATCACCCGGCACGGAGGATTTAAAAGTTTAAATGGCAGCCGGAGGGAAAGTATTAAATTAAGTACCCCAGTTCCCGGACTTTTTCAGGCATTTAAACTTTTAAAGAAGGGGATATTTCTACTTACGTTTCCGTGCTGCAGTTGATGCACCATGATGTCACTTGGCATTTTCGTCACACAGATAGCCTAATAACATTTCAGTGTATGATATTTTTTGAAACAGCTTCCTTTGTGAAGTGGCACAACACAATACTCACAAATATATCTTGTTTCACTCCGCTTTTTGTGCGCAGAACAACCCCTACATTGCCTCACTGGATATTTCTCTTTTCCTTGTCCCCCACCACCTATTTTTCCTAACTTGTGCGTACTAAAATTTCCTGACAGTCTTCCCCTTGGGTCCTCTGCTGGCCCCCTTGGTGTAGGTTTTTTCTCTGATGGCACAGCATTGTCGTCATCACTGTTGGAGTCTGCCACGTCCCCTCGTTCCGTGATCCAGTTTCTAGCAACCTCATGAAGAAATTTCTTGTATTTTTGTTCCTTTAGTCCTTTGTTCAGTGTTTTGTAAATCAAGAACGAATTAAACAATGCACAATTTGGTAGAAACAATAATACTTTTTTTTTTACCATTTCACCATTTTTCTGACAATCGAATAGTAGCTCAAATATTGATCCGCATGATCTACACCTTTCATGTACTTGTTGTATTGCACTATACAGTTTGGTTTATTTATTTCTTCACTGGTTTTTCTATCTATCTTTCCTGTATTGACATGTTTTGAATCATGTATGGTACTTATCATTCTGACTAATCTCTTGTCTTTCCAAACTTGCACCAGTATATCACCTTTTCTTCGAAAAGATGACTGTCCTCTCCTCAGTTCGTTTGCCTCTTTCGCCAGATCTTTTGGAATGCCTGTGTTAGGTCTCATTGTGCCACATACTCTGATTTTGTGTTTCAATAGGTTTCCCACCAGATTCACACTCTTATAAAAATTGTCCTGGTAAACATGATGGTGAACACCTAAATTGTTTTCTAGTACTGACATTACCATGTCATTCAGTTTGTTGCCTTGTGCTGTATATATTTCCATATTAGAAATATACCCTGTTTTAGCTTCACAGAGCATTCTAACTAATATACCAGATTTTGTAATTTTGCCAGGGTTGTAAGTTCGAAATCTTAGGCGCCCCCTCCATGGGATCGTCCTTTCATCCAGCGATAGTTCTTGTTCTGGACTGTACACGGATCTGAACTTCTGAAGGAGATATTCATGGACGGTTTCAATTTTGAAGAATCTGGATGAATCAGTTTTTATTTGGCTGTTATCACTGAAATGCCAAGCTTGCCATATTGCCTCGAAACGTTTTTTCTCATTGTTTGTGAAAATATTGGAGTAGCTATTGTAGGATCTGTAGACCAATAGTCTTTCGAATTATCTTTCCTAACTTGACCCATCAAAAATATTAGGCCTCAGAATTTTTTCATCTCTGATTTGGTAATGTCACTCCATTTCTGGGATTTGGGGGACGTTTTCCATTTGTCCACATTCTGCCTATGATACAAATTTGACTGCTCAGCAAGGAGTTCAACAAGATCGTCTCCAATCACAGTGCTAACAACTTGGGCTATGTCTGTAGGGTTTTCTGTATTTGCACTGACACCTGGGTTCCCTAAAATTCCTTCAACTTTAGGAGTGTTGTCACGTTTAGTCCATCCGTCAACAGTTTCAGTGTCACATTGTTCACTTGTTTCAGTGTCACTACTGTCTGTATTTGAAGGTTCACTGTCACTACTCTTACCTAAACGAGACTGCGAACTTTTCCGCGCACTTTTTGTTGGTAAATTACTGTCAACCATTCCAGTATCACTGGATTCAGAATCTGATATATCTGATAATGGATCAGAATAAAGTTCTGCTATGGTTTCCTCAACTCTCAAACGCTTCCTGCTTGAACACGTAGTTGTTACTAGCCAAAACTATGACAGAACATGTACTGAAAACTTGACGCATGTCAACAACCAACTCGTACATTCAGTTCAGTAACAGTTGACATTAAAGTCCTTATTTACCCTGACATGTTTCAATGCATCACATCATAATCCTCAGGGGATGCTTCCTTTAAAAACACAAAAACTTTTAAACACAAAAACTTCAAAAAATTTTACAAGTCTTAAACTCTTTTAAAGTATTTCAAAAGGTGTCAGGGTAAATAAAGACTTGAATGTCAGTTTTACTGAATTGGTTGTACGAGTTTGTTGTTGACAAACTTCGGGGTGAATAAGTGCATACACAGCATGAACAATATACAAAAATGCACTCAAAATTTTGACACATGGAGAGGACCACTTTTGGGATAATTTGTGTTTCCTGGCTCGAAGGGACAGAAGGAATTCACGGTTTGTTAATTTTATGGGTGCCATAAAGCTCCTGATGTAACTTGAAAGGGAACTTGGGATGATAAGAATGTAGTTACAGATGCTATACTTCAATAAAGGACGCGCTGTTCGAAAGCGACTTTCGTCATGGCCCGTACGTGGTGAATGGGATTTAAATCACTACTTTCGTCGTGGCCCGTACACAATGTGTTAACAGGGTTTCACTGTAGTTTGTGTGAGTCTGACCAAATGTCCTCTGAAATCTCAGTGTTTACTTCATTGGCCAGATGGGTTGCCATGCCTCATTAAATGTAACTCCTTATGGCCAAAAGGGAAAACATTGCCCCAGGCAGGTGCAGGCATGGGCATTTAAAATGAAAATTACTCCTGCCTTCTGCAGCTACATTGGAATTTGTAGACTGGCTGATAAAGGTTAATGTAGCATTCTTAATTACTGAGTTGTAAAAAAGAAAACAAAAAAATATATGTTGCATGAATTTTGAAGAGCATATTTTTGAATGTAGACAGAATGAAACGTCTGTATATTGTACATGTATGTTACTTGTGAGACATGTATTTTTAATTTACACGTTAAAAACTTAAATTGTTATGATGACCATGATGTGAAGGCCTGATAAAGCTAGCAGCACACAGGGTGAGTCTATCGTTCACTTCCATCAAGTGTTGAGTAAGAATGTGTGGAACTGCCTGAACTTCCTGATACATTTTCAGTGCGTTGTACTTAATTGATATCTGGCATAAGTATATGTAATTAATGGAAGGTAGATAAAGGTGACAGATTGAAGGAAATTAGAGATTTTTTAATTATTTTGCCAGTTGTATGCTTACTTCATTTCAAATTTAAAACTTTGAAAATTTCAAGCACTGGATTTTTGTAGTAGAGGGGTGCAGTATAAAGTTAATGAAACGCCACTATGTCCTTCCTTCCTTCCTTCCTTCCTTCCTTCCTTCCTTCCTTCCTTCCTTCCTTCCTTCCTTCCGTCCTTCCTTCCTTCCTTCCTTCCTTCCTTCCTTCCTTCCTTCCTTTTTCTCTGTGTGCGTGAGCCCGCACGCAGGGAAGTTTTACTCTACTTTGCAAGTTGTATGGAAATTGTTCCACCCAATGCCTGTCCCTTTGCAGGTGGGCTCTGTCCCTACAGTAATTTATGTTCTCACAGTATGTTTGTGATCATTCACTTTTTCTTCTTCGTGTAGAAGACAGATTAGGCCGCGAATGGCCTTAGTAATTTTTCTTTCTGTATGAAATGACAACTTTTTGTAATTTATAGTGGTGTCACTTATTAGTTTTGTAATATACATTCATTTTGAGTAATGTATCAGAGTGTGGCATTCTGATAAGGGTCACAAACAGTAGAATACAGAATTTTATGTTGTCCATACCAAGCATGTAGTCACTAAAATTAAATACAAACACACCACCACCTGCAAACCTTTGATAAAGACTTAGTAAAAAATGTTTACTTATAGACCAGACATGTTTCCTACAACCAAAACTCCACCATTTTATCAGCGGACCAGCAACTTACAAATTTGAATGGTGACCAGCATCCAGTCTGAGAACTACACTGCAGTATTCCAGATTTTATCCTCATCATTTTAGTTACAGCTGTGTTTTATACCATTTTCATGGGGACTTTCAAGGCTTTACATGTCTTCTATCCAAATATTCGACTTTGAAGTGATAATACTTCGATCAGGCACACGTTGGACCCTCTACTGGTTCAACTGGTTATATTTTCAGTGTTACCCCTGATGATTGTGGCACAGATCACTAAAACATGTCTGGTCTGTAAGTAGAAATTTTTACCAAGTTTTTATCAAACATGTGCACATGTTGTGTGTTTGTATATAATTTTAGTAGAATACAGAATTTGCCATATTGTTGTAGGTGTACGCAAATATGGAAAGGATTTCCGAGCAATTGCAGAGGTGATTGGCACCAAGACAGAAGCCCACTTGCGTAGTTTCTTTGTTAACTATCGTCGCCGTTATAACTTGGATGCTGTGCTGAAGGAGTTTGAGGCTGAGAATGGACCTATTGTTGACAGTGATGACAAAGAGGAAAAGGTATTAACCCTGTAAATCCTAAAGTTACACATTTTTATTAGCCTTACTAGTTTCCTGAGGATGCCAGACTCAATTAGAATATTATACAAGACCTCTTTCATAACTGAATCATAGGCTTTCTTGAAGTCTTATATGTAGCTGATGCACTGTCTTGTCATGATGTTATAACCGAGTTTGACTCATACTTACTTAAGTTACAACAAATGTTAGAAGTGAGTGGCCTTGCATGTGCTTGTAGAGATGTGTCTGTGTCTGGTCTTGTTTACCAAGACACATGATGGGTCATTCTGAGGGATGTGCCTGATGCATGCTGTAGAGCTGCAAAGTGACTTTTGGCTTGCTCTGTGTATCATATCTTCACCCAGCACAACAAAACTGCTGTTTATAGGCCATCAGTAGGGCACTGCCTTTGAAGTGGAAGCCACATCACATCTCCTTTGTTTATTGCTTGAATTTGTATGTATAAACCTGGTCAGCTTGTATCAACATACTCAGCACTTTAGCTGACAGTGAAACCCATGCCAGAATATACTGACTGATAAAAAAAAAATAAATAATATGGTGTAGCCCCATCTTCCAAACTGGCTCTGGGGACCACACAGTCACTTATTCAGTGGGTACCTGGGTTCTTTCCTCAGAGGTAAGGTGGCCAGAGTGTTAACCTGACTAGTAAACCCCATTTAATGTGGAAGTAAGAATGAGTGGAGCTCTAATTCTGCTGCCTGTTATGCCTGCATAATTTGGCCAGAGAAGGCTTTCACAGGGCTGAGGTTCTGCTGTCCTACAGCTAGAGCAGCAGTAAAGATAGTCATTTAACCCTTTAATGCCTGAAATAACCAGAATTAAATTCCCCCATTCAGTGCCACCTTGCTTGGGATTTTTTCACTGGGGATTTAATTTTTGATGCTTGCTCTTAGATAAAAAAGCATATCTCATAGACTTTTCACTCAAATTTAATGAAATATTGCTCACATATTTCTGGTTGCTGCAAAAGATCCATGGCACCTTGGATCACTATTTCATCCATACACACACTATGTACAATTCAGATGTTTTACATACAGTAAAACTTGTTTAAGATGTCCCCAATTAAGAAAATTTCCTGCCTAAGAAGTCAGGATAAAAAAGCACCAGAATTCTCCCATTTGATTAACATTACATGTTGCCTGTTTAATACATCCCCACTTAAGGAAATTTCCCACCTAAGAAGTAACAAATTTGATGGTGAAACAATTTTTTTACCCATTTAATACATTTTCTGTTTCAAAATCATAAAGAATTTCCCCTAGTTTACATTTGTTTGGTTTCCAAAATGCAGAATTCAACTGGTGCGGTCAGTTCATATATGTTAATCTCCAAGGTCATATCTGCCACATTTCACACAGCAGAATGATGTAACCTCATGGCTGATGGGGGGGTGTCATATTTCTTCTGCACTGCAGAGACTACAGTTAGTCAGTTCCCAATACTTGGTCTCTCATGACAACCGAAAAATTGTATCGTGTGGCTGGAAGCTGTTCCTAGTTATTCCGTGACCTGCCTAAGCCTGCGTTTGGCAACGATGGCATGTGTCACCTCACTTGCCACTTCAACTGCCTGGGGCTTGGAGGAAATGAAGGCAGCCAATAACGTTTGAAGAAGTTTAGGCGCGTGCTGGTAGAAGTGACATGATGTTCCACGCTGTTGGGGCGACAGCAGTTTGATGTGAGATAAGTGGGTGATCGATTGCAACAATTTGTTTAAATGTAGTTTATCGGCAGTAATATAAATGCATCGTGGTGTAGCGTGATTGTGAAACATTTGTGGTGACTGTGTGCAGATAAGTTACATGAGCAATTTCAGAAAATAAATTCAAGACACTGCAGAGTTATTGAAAGTGGCTGGAACTACTGACCACCCTTTATGGTCTACGTAAAAGCAAACCTGTGGAATCTGAAGGTGTATCCTCTTACTGTTTTTGAAAAAAGAGCAAGACAACCCATGGTTGAGAAGTATTTCAAGGAAAAGTAAACATCTGGACCGAAATGTGAACTTGCGAATGCAAAGTCAATGACAGTATAGTTAGAGGTGTAAATAAAACTGTGAATGGAAAGTTACAGACAGAATGGTTACATGGTCAGATACACGTGCGAATGTGTCAAGACAGCTGCAAATTATACAAATTCAGCATACATATGTAATAAGTTCACAAAAAATTTAAAAAATAGAACTTTTCAGTCGTACCCTTTTAAGAAATTTCCCCCTTAAGAAGTCAAGATTTTCTTGGAATTTTCGTAATGTTGTAGTGGTGTGGCCAGCGATGACCCGGCCACTGCCACCAGGTTTGTGTAGTGCCTTCCCCAAAGGCCCTACTGGTAATGTAGCTTCACAAGGCCCCTGCTGGGTCTGTCTTTACTCTACTCATAGTAGCGCTGCCATCAGTGAGTTTTGTAATTTAAGCAGTTACTTAACACTGCACTACCATCACCCATGGGAACATTAATCTAAATAAGTCAAATTACCGCCTATCCAGGTTTCACAGGTAACCATCCATCTGTGTCTCAATTCCAGTTATGCTCCGGTAATATTACTAAAATGGTTACCTCCAAATCATTTCTCTGGTTGTTACTATATCTCCCAAAGTTACCCAATCAGAAGTTTCTAACTTTCAGTGACTTTTAAAATACCGTATCCCCAATCATGGTTTACACAATTATTCACACAATTATCCACACAATTCACAATTATCCACACAATTATTCAGCGAGCTATTTATGGGAGTACTTGGGTCAGGATACATCTTCACTTTCCTCATGCTTACATCCCAGTGGACCACAGACAGAACACCAGTTACATTTTCTACATAAAATATGAGTAGTATATTCTCAACAAAACTACTTCACAAATATATCAAGGAAACACACAGAAACATTGTTACCTATTATTTACCCATTAAGGGGAGTTTCTAACTACCCTAGGCTGGATCATCTTATCCCACTACTCGACCATTATTCTGCACTACTTTTGAATTCAGAACAAAATAAAGTAAAGTATCTCAATTCTCAACCAAAATTGCATTAACAAGGCACTGGATGCATAACACACTACTCACCTGGTATGAACAGGAAAATGAGCGTTATCAAGCTCATTTTGGAAGCTTGTTTCCCTAGCACTGATTTCCACGTCATGTCTTGATGAAAGTTGGACAACAAGAGCTCCTGTGCGTTGGTGCGAACAGTCCACACGCACACACAGACTTACTAATCAGCACTTTACAACTTGCTTAGCAACAGCATAACACAAACTCAACAACTAGTTGCTGTTACTAAGAGGATATAACGTGATACAGCCTTCGTGTTGTGTGGCACATGTAACATGCTCGTCCTAACTTCTACCCAAACTTAAATTCAGAATGTACCATTGTCACTGAAATATTGAATTTAGAAAAATAAATTTGGTGTGGTTACACAAACCACTACAACATCTCAACAGGGTTTTACTGTATTTACTTTTGTGTGATATTCTGCAAAACAAGGCAACATGCACAGGCCCACATTATGTTTTGCGCACTTGACCATACACTTTGTGCGGCAGCGCGCAGAATAAACACGGCAGCAGTTGATGTTGCTGGCCAGTGTTGGTTATGGCGGCTGTTGAGTCTCGTAACATTTGGTGCGGCCAAACATGGCCTCCCAACGAAACTGGGGTGGGGCGATCTTGGCTTCTTCCAGCTTCTTCAGTCAAATTCCACAGCAAGAGAATGCTGAACTCTCAGTGGGTCTATTTCGCCCCACAGTCTCAGGCCCCCCCCAAAGTCAGGGGGTATGTCTTTTCTGTTGGGCCGTACTGTACTGCATGAATTTATTTTACGTGTGTTTTAGTCATCAAAAATCTTGGCGATGAAAAGAAGTTGTTCATAAACATTGTGTCCTAAGCCTTCATCCCAGCAAGTCAGATGTCTAACAATTGGCATGTGTTGCAGTCATGTCATCAG
>BLKM01000729.1:4576706-4692211 GCA_013340265.1 Coptotermes formosanus | reverse complement strand
ATTTTGTAAATTTTGGTGCTGAAATTTTCCTTTTCTTGGGAACACACTACCTGAAGATAACCCTGCCCTTGAATTTTACAGTTACCTCGTCCACTGCCAAATGTGCCGAGGAGTCACAGAATTTATCGAAAGCTGGTTCATTGTGTCAAAGATGGTTCCATAGTCTGTCATATTCCTTGCCTTGGTCAGGTGTCTGTGCAGAGTGCAAAAAATGCAGTGTGCGTAAAAATCTGTCTCGTGTCATGGTCTCACCATAAAACAGAGTGTGTAACTAAGTTTTAGTCTGGACCAACAGTCATGTAGTGTGCCTTTCAAGTTGTATCCCATTTGCAGAGGTAAAGCAATGAAAGTCACCATGTCTGGAAATGTACTGTCAGGCAGTTGGCGGCCAGGTCCAGCTTGTCAGTCCAAGTGTTGCTGGTAGTGTAAGTTGGTCTGTTGCACCAGCAGCTGAAAAATTTCTGTGAAAAACAGCATCAACACAGTCAGAGGAAGCTGTCTTTATTCATGTGTGGAGCCTCGATTTTTTCATAACTTTTGCTGCACTGACAAACAGGTAGATATTGGCATTCCTTCCTAGAATGCCAACACTCCTCTGCTTTATGGCTGCTGTGTGTGACCATGAATGTTACACTGTTGCTGGTCAGTCTCATGTCATGGTCTTGCTGTAAAATGCAGGGTGAAGCTCTTATTTCCTGGTGTGTGGGTTTTTTTTTCATTATTGCCACTGCTGATGAACATTACACTGGTCTCTCTCTTACAAAGACTGTTCTGTGTTGGGTGGACTGAGAAATATAATGCCAGGAACTAATTGTCAGCTTACATGATGAGAGCAAAACAGATGTAAAGCTATTATGTGAATGCTGCTTAGACATCCTGCTACTCAAGGGTGCCTATGACCTTTTTAGTGTATTTGATGGCTGTGTGTCGCACAATATGGCCCCCAAACCCCTACACAGCGCCTCAGAACTACAACAGGCACGTCTGTGAGCCCTCCTGCAGCTAAAAACATCAATTTTCATAGAGATCTCATTTTCTTTTCAGTTTGTGCTGAAAAGTAGGCTTTTCAGTACGCCACTGAAACCCTTCCAGAGAGTAATGAAGTAGTAGTTTCATAGCACAGTGTTGAATTCAACTTAAACACAACCCACACTCGACTGCAGTGCCAGCGATAGAGAGAAGTATGCTTTGTCCAGGGCGGTGTTGAAAGTATGCACTTCTCTGAACTGTTGACATTTCAATGGTGGTATTGTAGAGGGGTACATGGTAAGGCGGGGATCTTTTGTCACTGCACAAGCAGCCCTGACCTTCAAGGGACCTACCACATACATAAACCTTAGCTGAACGTGGAAAAGGGGTAAGAAAAATGCTTCCAAATTCGACACATTGTTCACGTCCACTTAACTCGACATTTGGTGTTTTAGCACATTTAAATGCCCACACTGTGCTTCAAGTTAACTTGATGTTCGGCATTAAAGTGTTAAATGCCATCCTAGTTGTAAGACGACCATAAGGAAAGGGTGAAAGGTTAATCTTGGGTTGTAATTTCCAAGTGCCAGGCAGTGATTTTTTATGTATTGAATTTACCTGGATAGAAGACAACTTCTTTCACAGTTTTAAATTTTCAACTACCTGTACAGAACGTGTTTAAGTTTCTGTGCCGTTACAAGTTGACCCACCTCATTTTTTCAGATAATTTATTAGGAGAATATTATCATTTTATTTTTGGATAACTGGTATGATTAGGCAGTATGCACCAAAGTCCCATTACATGGAAGGTTCCTTATTTATATTTTATATGTACATGTACATTTATTTTGCTGATTGCAAACAAAATATTGAATCACATTTTTGCTTAATGTGATTACATATTGGGTGTTCCTCTAATAGTATAATATAATATTAATTTGTCAAGTATAGGGATTCCTCTAATGTGGAGTTAGGGTGAGTGATCATGATATATTGGGCACAGCCATGTTGTGCAAACTTCTTGTGGGTAAAATAGGGTTACATGAACACAGACACTTATGACCCTCCCTCTCTGTTGCTTAATATGTGTACATTTTTTGGCCTTAAACACATAGTGCTTGGGTAGCTGTGCTGCCAGCTTCCACAGTGGTTGAATGACTAACCACTTGCATTTATCTGCATGTGCAGTAAAACCCTGTTAAGACATTTTTTAAAATTCCAAGAAAATCTGACTTCTTAAGTGGGAAATGTCTTAAAAGGTTAGGACTGAAAAATTCTATTTTTCAATTTTTTTGTGATTTTATTACATGTATATACTAAATTTGTATAATTTGCAGCTGTCTTAACACATTCTCACCTGTATCTGACAATGTAACCATTTTGTGTGTAACATTTAATTCACAGTTTTATTTATAGCTTTGACTGAACTGTCACTGCTTGCTCATCCACAAGTTCACATTTCATTCCAGATGTTTACTTTTCCATGAAATATTTGTGAAGCATGGGTTGTCTTGCTCCTTTTTTAAAAAAAAATTGCAGTATACATTTTCAGATTCCATATGTTCACTATGAGGTAGACCACAAGGGGTGGTCAGTAGTTCCAGTCACTTACACTAACTCTGCAGTGTCTTGAATTAATTTTCTGGAATTACTAATGTAACTTACCTGCACACACTCACCACAAACGTTTCACAGTCATGCTACACCACGATGCATGTATATTACTGTCGATAAAACAAGTTGTCACATGTGAGCACCCACGCATCTGGCGTCAGACTGCTGTCCCTGCAGCGGCGTGGCATCCACCTCCACATGGCTTACACACATAACAGTAGGATTCCATGCCAGCAAGGTGGAACCCCAGGTGGCGTCGGCTAGCGCACCTAAACTTCTTCAAATGTTATTGGCTGCCTGAATTCCCCTCTAATTCCCAGCCAATTAAAGCTTCCACATGCCAGGGTTGCCAAATGCAGGCTCACGTAGGTCGCGGAACAGCGACGGTAGGCTTCTGGCCTCCCGATACAGCCCTGCTGACTGCAGTCTCTGCATTGCAGGAGAAATACGACACCCCCACGCCATGAGGTTGCATCATTCTTCTGTGTGAAACTTGCAGAAATGACCTTGGAGATTAACCTGTATGAACTGTCCATGCCATTTGAATGCCATGTTTTGGAAACAGAACAAATGGAAGCTCAGGGAAATTGTTGAAGATTTGATATAGAAAATGCATTAAATGGGTAACAAATTTGTTTCCTCATCAAATTCGTTTCTTCTTAGATGGGAAATTTTCACGCGGGGACATATTGAAAGTGCAACGTGTAACGTTAATGAAATAGGAGAATGTTTGTGCTTTTTTATCCTGACTTCTTAGGCGGGAGAACATCTTAACTGGGGACATCTTAAATGAGTTTTACTATATTTAAATTTTGCAGCATTCTGCAGTTTTTCCCTCCCCCTGTATTTAATTATTTTTAGCCCTTGTGTAGTCAAAGCCATGGTAGGCAAAACTGCATTGGTTGAAAGGTTACTGTAGCTGCAAGACATTGTGACCTGCAGTACATGCAACCTTGATTTTGCTCTATGAGCTGAATATCCCCCCCCGGCTGAGTAGCTTCCCATCTCCCCAAAGGTTTAGACTAACATATCTTAGAACACCAGTGTGATATTTTAATAACGATTTATTATACTGGCTGCATATGTAATAAAGAGGTTCAGTTTGATCATAAGGTAAATTGATAGGAAGTCATGATCAAAATCGTGGTAGAATTTATTGCAGATTGCATACGGACTTGCGGGTATTTTATTGCTTAAAGCCCAGAGTTTTCTTAGTTTTAGGGATGTATTTGTAATGCAGGTGTGATAAGGAGTTTGTGAAAAGAGATTAAAATGAACGGTAAACTAAATATGTTACAACTACATACCAGTATAAATTAAACATTAAATATACTAATATATGTATGACACCTGTAAAGACTGAATGTTGTGTTGAAGTGGATGGCAGTTGTACTTTGGCAGGGCTCAATGTCAAACCTTGGCCCATATAAGCTATACTGACAGTTTTTGTGGGAGTTTTCAGTCCCACCAGGCAAATACCACAATCACATGTTGACTGCTTCTGTCCACCATGGCCTTTCCACTTCGTTATTTACCATTTATCTTAGCATTCAACACTATACAGAGTCTGACATACTGACATGACAGAGTTGTTAATTGAATCATAAATAAATAAGATGTAAAACATGAATGTTTCGCTATTTATATTCACATACTTTGAGACTGCATAACCTGAAGACATATATACATAAGTGTGAGGGGCCTTAGTGGGGTATGAACGGGATGTACTATTCCTGGTTGGTGAGCATTCAGTTTGTGTCGCATAATCCTTACACTTATGTGTTTGTCTAGATGGAGACAGATGGTGTGTCTTCTGGTAGTGAAGCCAGCACACCTACTCCTGGAGCAAGCTCTCCTGTGACAGTGGCTCCTGGATCACCACCACTTATCAAGCAGCCATTCTCCAAGACCTCTGTCGGTACAGGTCTTGCTGCTAAATGATACTGGCTGTAGCATAAAATAAGGTAAGTTTGCATTTATCATGTGCAGCAGTTTCAAGCAGGGCTGTGGAGTCGGAGTCATGGAGTTGGAGTGGGAGTCAGAAGGAATTTTAGGTGGAGTCGGAGTTGGAGTCAGAGTCGGTAAAAATGTACCAACTCCAACCTCAGTCTAAAATCTTAACTAGATACTCCAACTCCAGGGCCCTGATAGCTACAATAACCATTAGACTTATACTTAAATATAGGTTATAAGTCTAAAAAGTAGCCTGATTGTTCACATGGTGGTGATGAAATGTCTTATAAGTTTACCATTATTAATGCATATTGAGCTTTTATGAAGGAGTTGAAGTCGAAAGTTTTAAAAATCGAGGAGTCGGAGTCATAGCTTTTGTGTACCAACTCCACAGCCCTGGTTTCAGGTTTGAAAATGAAGATGTACATAATTGTGTTTGTAATACCTACATTAGCGCCATATACTGTAGGACCCTGAAGTACTGAATGGCAATAGACCTGTGAAAAATATGTGATATTTTCTTATAGTGGCTGCTGGAAGTGTGTACTTAACATTTTGGTTTGATGAAAATAAGGGGTGCATTTTTGTGAATAGGCAATACTTTGTGGATAGGTAGATTATAAACATACCTATAAATTTTGTATGAAAATGCACATATGCATAAACAATTACAAAGATATAGGTGGAGGAATGCGTACTAATCATGGCTTCCTTCAGGTATTGTTGACAGTTGACAGAATAAAGAATGCTGCTATGTGATATAGAGTTAAATTTTTTCTGGCAAAGTTTGAAACTGTAATATCAACTGAAGCATGCATTTAAATGTTATATATTGCTGCTGTCATGTGACATCATTATAAGTAATGAGACTTTAATCTGGTTTCCATGGAAATGGATGATGAACTGAGAAACACATTATATGTTAATAGAACTGCACCTGGAAGTTATGATTTCTGGACAGTGGGTATGGAGATTACAAGGGCAGCTTGTGTGAATGATTTGGCTACAGATGTGTAAGCTAAGAGAAGTCTCCCATTTGCAATTTGGTGCCACTTCTTCCTGGTTAATAATTTGTATTCCATGTTCCATGAAAATTGTAGTAATGAAGTTAAATTTCTCTGTACCTCTCTGCTGTTGAAGATGTAACAGATGAATTGTTCTTTTGTCATTTTCCATTTCAGGTAATTTTAATTTAGGTTAGCAGCACAGTGGATGTGGTTGAGTTTGAAAAGTGGTGTCGGCAGAAGTAAGAGAGTGATGAAGAAAGAAAACTAAAGCAAAGTAATTTGTGATGAACTTCAGGAAGTTACATCTGCGTTCCATATAATAATTTCTGTCATGAAATTATTTGCCTGTGTTCTGAATCATCTTTGAACATAATATTGTAAGGGACATCTTGCCTTTAATACTGTCATTAACAACTTGTTTTCTTGTGTGTGTTAGCAGAAATGGTAGTTATTAGCTAGGAGGAACGAGGAAAACTGAACCAGAAATATGTATGGAAGTGCTTGATGAGTCACAGTATGGAGAGTTCAGAGAAAATACAAATGAACATGCAGGTATTCTTCACCAAGAATTAAAAATTGATATGGTATATCCATAATGCAAAAATAAAAAAGAAAAATATGGGGGAAGATCTGTCGGTTTGTAATAAGTTGCAAATAAAACAGTCTTTCTTTCCATTTATGTGTATTTCTTTCTTTCTGTCTTTCCTTTGTTCTTTCTTTCTTTTTCTTTCTTTCTTTTCTTTCTCTCTTTCTTTCTTTCTTTCTTTCTTTCTTTCTTTCCTTCTTTCCTTCTTTCCTTCTTTCCTTCCTTCTTTCTTTCTTTCTTTCTTTCTTTCTTTCTTTCTTTCTTTCTTTCTTTCTTTCTTTCTTTCTTTCCTTTATAAAGTATTGAATTTTGAAGCCTAATGTAACTACGCTATGGATAGATACTTCTCTATATTCTGCAGCAATGTAAGAACACTGAATTGCTTTGTGTATGTACTCTGTGATCCATGTAGGTCTGGGTAAAGTAATATTGTTTCACTTAAATAACAACCATTACCTTCTGCAACTGAATATTTCGCATATTTTGCTTATATAAATAGGAGTTACAGTGTTAGAAGTAAGGGTAGTAGCCATCAATCACAACAGTTCTTTTTATGTTACAAAGTTTACTGCCACATGTTACAGCTCATGTATATAGAACCATCATCAGGCTGATAAAGGTACCAAAGAAAAACTGTTGCATATAACACGTTGATTATTTTACGTTGCCCTTGTATGGGATTGAGATCAAGGGCAGTGTAAAGTAATTAAGGTATTGTATGGAACAACTTTTCTTTGGTACCTTGTCAGCCTGATGATGGCTCGTTTATGCACGATCTGAAACATGTGGCAGTAAAACTTCACATCATATAAAGAATTGTTGTGATTGAAGGCTGCTACCCTTCTATGTATCTTCATCACAGTGGGATGTCAGACTTAAAAATGTTGCAGTCTTTGTTTAATTCAGGCTCATTGTACGCCATTTGGAAGACATCACACAGTTGTATTATGAGACCAATTTTTCCATGTGTTGTTTAACATCTCTGACATAGTTTACCAACAAGCTGCAGAAATTATTGCTTGCAAGCCATTCAGTATATGTTGCGGTCTTTATGCACCCCCCCCCCCCCCTTCCCTGCCCCTCTCTCTCTCTCACACATGCGCGCACCCTTGCGCACACACACAGAAATCAGTGTGTGTTATATCTAATGGGTTTAGAGGGCAAGTAATGGGTTGCTGCAACCACACCATATGTCTTTGAACATTTCACCCAATTCACACTTTGGCTTTGAATCCTATATATGTATTAACAGAGCGTGATGCTCAAAATGTCAGATGTTATACTGTGTTGTGTTGCAACTGCTGTTACGCAGCCTCAGTTTCAAGTGTGGTTTTCTGCAGATCACTACAAGCATTTAATTTTGGTTTCAAAGTCTTAAATGAGGGAAGTATGTGAGTACTCCATTGTACTGGAAAATGGCCATGGTCTTATACAGGCAAGTCTTGTTTTATGCCAGGGTTATGTTCCTGAAAAACGTTGCGCAAATCAAACACAAAATCCCTGTTTAAAAAGGTGTATTTCCTGGGGATTAGGGGATTGACAGCCTCATCCTATATAGTGTATGACTATACCACTAGTGGACATACTGACCTGTACAGTATATATGTACTGTGTATACGGTATATATACATTTCCATACAGTACACATGCATTTCTATACAGTATTTTATTTATTTCTAATGCAATAAAAGTGTAAGAGACTCACATCCATAGTTTCGGCACAGTTCATTCCAATAGGACTGTGGTAGACCTACACAGACATTCCCTGTATCAGACTGTTGGAATTTAATGTTATCTAAACATTTAGCACCTTCTTTAATTCTATCAGCATCATTATGAATTGTATGTATGCTACTATGAGTGAGTCGGTAACATTACAGCATATGTCAACAATTCGTTCACCTTTTTCAAGTCTGCTTATTACATGTAATTTCTCTTCAATACCAATTGCGTTTCACCGATTTTTTACTTAGATTGCACTAGGTGATGCATATTTACATCTCTGTCTCATGTTGATAAGAAAAGCCAATGCTTTTGAAGAGGAAAATAATGAGCTGTGTGATTATATTGCCAATGTAATCAGTCCATACACGTGACAGATGGCGTGACAGTGACGTCACTTTCTGCTAGCCTGCTACAGAAGTTAAGAGTGGCCATGGATTGTCTATGCCAAATCACACTAAACCAAAAATTATTGCGTACTTTCAAAAAGTGATGCAATTTTTCAAGTCTCATTAAAGTGAAATCGCGCAAAAAGGAATTGCATAAAACAAGACCTGCCTGTATTCCATTTCCAGTTGTAGTTTGAGAAACTGGAAGCATGTAAGGCATGATGTGTAGTTGACTGTCCTGGTTAAAGAAGAAGACTGAAGAGAAGTGCCCATACACTTCATTCTTACACCAAACGTTTGTGATTGCTCATTCCATTTCTTAGGTGACATGGAGGTTTGTAATGTCCTGGGGCTGTTCCAACATTGTGTTATAAACAACAGCTTTTGTCTCTGGCCAGTATTTACACTCATTAGCCTGTGACTTATTTCCTCAACCTTCTGTTGTCATTCTATTGTGGGGTTTAGTTAGGGAATTTTTAGATACTACAGACATGGCAAAATTCATCCTGCACCTGTGTTACTACTACAAAGTTGAACTCTGCAAACCTTAGGACACTTATTGCTGCTGGGCATTTCACATCATATGTGGTTTACCATGAATGACATGGTGCTTATGTGCAGTGATTATTACATAACAAACCCCAAAGTTTATGGATATACAGTAACAGTATGATCTTACATTCCTGTATTTTGTGCTTTTTCGACCTTCTGCACTTCTTGCATGGTCCAAATGCCCATAAGAACAATGTTTCCTGTATTTTACACTTCCCGAACTTTACGACACTTAGATGGTCTCCACAAAAATGTAAAAGAGGGGTTTTATCATATATGTACAGCAGATGAACACAGTACAACTTGAAGCTCTGTTTTCACTGTGCTGTACTTTTTATCCAGATGCAAATGTATTATTGTATATGTTTGTATTACTATTTCATCTTAGCTACAATTCAGCAACAGTAAGATAAGTTCATTGTGCCCATTTTAATGTATTAGGTGTTAAAAGAGTTTGAGCCTCTGGGTTTGTAAATGAGGATAGCAGGCAGTATGCTATGTTGGTTGAGAAAATTTGTACTGTTTGATATGTTTTTGTGTATAACTCTAAAATTAGGTGACAAGAAATTTCAATAATGAAAAAAGACAATGTTTCACTGGAGTCTGTTACTGGAAACAAATGGGAGGATTTGTAACACTCATGCAGGCTTTTATGAGTACCTTGAAGGATTCTGTCTTATTTAATAGTAAGTTATATTGAGTGGATTGTATCTTTTAGCATTGTTTTGAACAATGCTGCAAGCTGTATAAAAGTAAAGTACTTCTGTACAGATCTGCAGTAAGTTGAGTTTCTTAATGTGGCATAAGTTCGGATGCAGATATGAAGTTGCATAGAACAACGATGGACTTTTTTTTTTAAAGAAAATTTTCCACATTATTGTGGATGTATTAATTTGTTTTCAGGCATTTGGAGAAAAGTTATGTTAGAAGGGATGTGTTGTGTTATCTATGTAACACTGTAGGTTCTTTTGAATTAATTTGTGTTTAACTTCTCAACATGAATGTGCAAAGTGAAAAGATGTGATAGCCATATGGCCAATGGTAGGTAGGTAGATAGGTAAATGTATTTTAAAAATGACACTCAGAAACATAGGTGAATGGATCAGATTTTTTAAACATTAATGAAATTGTTTTAGATAGATTTTAATTGCAGAACTTGAATTAATGTTTTACATTTTATGTGTTTATCGTAGGAAGTGCAGTCTTCCCTGCATATGAAGTTTTTCAAACAACCAGCAGAAAGAAACTTCTTAAAAGGGGAAGACTTGAAAAGTAGAAATTAGGTTTATTCTTGCAATCCATTTTTGTATTTTGACTCAAAGCAACTCCTTTGTAATTTTCCATTATTAAAAATCACAAATGTATATTATCAGGTCATCTTGGACATACAGTTGACATTACTGTCAAAGAGGACTTCATAAAACCAAGTTATAATGGACCACTCAAAAATTGAATTCAGAGTAAATATGCTGTGGGCACAAGGGCACATTCTTCATTTGCCTCACTTCATTACAAAGCCTTCACTGTTTTCTAAGTCATCGCACATTATCATCTATGGAAACAAAATTGTCAGAATAACACTAGAAGTTCAGATCATGCTGCATCATCTCTGTGATATGCTTCACTTAACAAAAAATGAATAACAAAAACTGTGAAACAGAAATGAAGAGTTGATAGATTGCACACAAGGGATAAAGTGGTTTGCAGTCTGTTGCTGATTGTGGTACAGTTTGACCATCAGGAAATGAATAATGGTTGTAAAGCCTTTTAAACATATTAAATGGGGAAGATTTGTATAATAATTAAAAGAAAATGAATTTCTAAATTGGGAAAACATTTTAAACAAGAACTTTAGATGTAAGAAAGTGTAACATTTTTCTTATGGGAGCTTTGATGGGACTAAAAATCCAGCTTCTTGCATGTGAAAGCTTTATTTGTGGGAACTTCTTATTCGGGAAACACCGTACAGCATTGATTCAGTGCAAGTTTCAGGCCGGAAGTACTGAAGCAATGAAAGTCATTGATGCCCTGTGTGAATTACTTTGTGAATGCCAACATCTGTGAACTATGAAGAGAACCCCTTTGATGAAATATATGTGTGGAGTTATTTTTGGTTTTGGTTGTTAAGGTAATTCTTGGTGAAGATTAAGTCATACTTCAGAAACCAAAGTTGCTAAAGGCATTTGCCTAAAATGTACATTTATCTAACAGATTTTCGTATTCCTGTCCCAGCAGTGACTGTTGAAACACATTGAGAGACTTAAATTTAAAGTATGTAATACATTTTGTTTATGTTAATGAACCAGTTGCGTATACTTTCTATGAAGACTGTTTTTGTTTGTTTGCAATTAGTTTTTGTGTAAATAGGAGTTGGGCTCGTTTCTTCATTTATATAGTAGTACCGGTGAGTCTGGGTTCTTGTTTTTTCTTCAGAACTGCACAGTACAGAGGCTGCATTTGTTTGGAAGGAATCGTAGTGTATAAGTCTGAAGATGTGCACTTACCACTATGCAGTTATTATTTTTTAAGATCAAGTAATGTATTGAGTGTAGCTTGTAGCATTGTATATTAGAGTAACAAATTTATATTTGTAAAATATAATTGAGATGGTACAGAGTATGTACTTCATACCTATCATACCACTATATTACTATGATAATAGAGGGATGACTTATGTTAGATTAATTTATTATATTAGATTCTATTTTCAAACTGGTATTGCAGAGCTGTTGCTATTACTAAATTATTATTTCCATCAAAGTTTCTCACTGTACAGTCAATATTCAGTTACCACTGGAAAGTGTATTGAAGATGGAATCTTGTGTAATAATATACCAGATTTCTTTGATAGGGGGATAGATGTATTTTCTAGTTGAAATGTTTCTGTCCCTCTCTCATGAGGGGTTCCATACACTGGATAATTATTTGATATTTATTAAATAATATAATAAGTCTGTTTTAGTCCTTTCTATGTGTGTACTCTTTTGGAATGTATGACTGTATTTAATTGGGAAACGAAAGAGGAGAAACCTGGTGAGGCAGTCCGATTACATCAGAAGTCCAAGGTGTGCTTCATCTGAACAGCAGAAGCATATACTTCTCTGCTGTTGGAAGAACTTGCCTCCATTAGCAGCAGGTCCTTCTGAAATGGTGGCACCGATTACCAGACTACACAGCATCATAATCTTCATGCCTCTGGCTTATTGCAAATCCTACAGTTTGTACATAATTAATTAGGGAAAATAGCTTTAAAAGTTGCATTTTTCTGCAGTATGAATGTTGGGAGTTGATGTTGAGTAGGAGGGTGGGAACTGTACTCTTCCACGAACAACATCCGACCATGTTAGTTGATTTGTGCAGCAAGCATTTCCATCTGCCCCCCCATCCACATGGAAGAGCATCCTACAAAAAGGAGATGTATGATAGGATGGTATGTAAAATTATGATTCAGGAATCAGAAATACCAGCAGTAATACAATAAATAGAATCACTGGAATCACTATATGCAGTCATTGTAAGGCATTCTGAAGGCGATGATAGGGCAAGCAGTTTTGGTATTTAGTTTTGTTACAGACAAATCACCCTTGAATTTTTTATCAAATTCATGCCCGATGAAAACAAGTGTGTCAAACTAACATGTGTCAGTCTTATGTCTCATGAAGAGAAGTGACTGATTCTTAAGCATGTGCTATTAAAGAAGTGGAAAATACCATCAGATTCCTCATTGTGTCAACCATCTTTAAAGCAAAAAACCCAGCCAGATGTTTTGAAACAGCTGAGACTTGTCCCCAGATTCAATTTTTAGAACTTAGTGGGTTTCATGTAGGCTTCAAAGAATGTGCATTTCTCAGGTCATGTTATTAGTGATGCATTTAATGATCATGTTTGCACAGAAACATTTCTGTCATGATAGAGAGACATCAGAAACACATGCTGCTACACCACTTCCTCAGTTTCACAGTTGTATATAGGTAGTTCTCGATTTACGGAGTTATGATTTATGAAAATTTGGATTGACATGGTTCATTAATTTAGGTACTTCCTTAGTTTACACATACTAAAATTTACATTTATATGGTTTGAAAGGAACTCTCAAAGTGTGACATGAGAAATCGTGGCAACTGCATTGGTAAAATACCTGCAATACCTTCCCCCACTCACCACACCCTATCCACCAACTCCAGTAAGGTTGTCTGTTGCAGCAGTAAATGTGTCTGTTGCTGCATATTTATTTTTCTTGGGTTTCAGTTTGTTTTTCTGTTTTAAATGGCTGTACTACACTTATTGTGTGGTATTGTGTATTACAATTTGAAATTTCCATTGTGTTTGGTAGGTTAATATACATGTCAGTGATTGTATATGGAAAAATTGTTCTCGTTTTACTTGTATTTGATTTATATGGTAGTTTTCAGGGATGTGTTCACCATGTAAATTGAGAACTGCCTGTACTATATGCCTTATAATACTCAGTCTGTATATTTTTTGGTCACTGTTTATTGTAATGATTGCAGATTTTAAAATTGTGGTGTTTCTCATTTTTCTATAATAGTCTTGTAGCTTTAAACTGAGTTAGTATTATGAACATAACAATAGTCTCAGGATGTGTATTATTCCAACATGCTGTCAACAGGTCGTCCATGTGGTCTCATTTGTTCTACATGTGTGTATATGAATATTGTGTGGCACATATATACATTGGCACATGTGGCATTCCAGTTCGAAGGTGAACATGGCCTAGTGGGTTAGAATTAGTGTAGAATTTGTGCCTCACCAGTCACTTGTAACCACTATTGATCACGTGCACGATATCCTATTATAATTTGTCTGAACAGATTGTTATAGGACATAAAGAAGTATATATCCATTCATTTCTTTTTCTAAGTCTTGTCTATTACATTTGTTCTTATAAAAGAATTTCCAGAAGATAGCCTGTAAGTTGTTCTGGTAGGATATTTTACCAGGTTTCTACATTTCAGATTTGAAAGTGTTTGATTTTCTTAATTTGACCTTTATTTGCAGATGATGGCATGTTTAATATAACATTTCAGTGTGGGAACTCCTTGGTAATAGCTGTACAGTTAAAGTTTTCTAGACTGATGTCACTTCATGCTATTTTTCCTGCAGTTTCCTTGTTCATTTTTCTGTGTGTAAATGAATATCATTTTTAGTTATTTGAATACAGGTCAAAGACAAATGACAACACTGGATACCATTTTGAATGTCAAGTAAGATCAGTTGAGAATTTTTACAAAATAAAAACAAAACTGACACCTTTGAGGGGATTACTGACAGAAATGAAGCAACTAATTGTGAGTTTGTGTAGAAATGTGGACTGTTATGTCACGTACTATAAGGGATTTAAATAATGATACTAGTTGCTTTTAAAATGGACATCTGTCCATACAATGACAGTGACATCATTCATATACTATTTTGCTCCTTTTTTGTCGTCATTTAATTTTCAGAACAGTTCAGTCATTTGTGAAATATCCCAGGACTTTGTATACTAAGGTGTATTTAAAGATAAAATGGAAGTGCATTACATTATTTATTGTATATGAAGCAGTTTTTTTTTGTAGCCCATACATTTCATCCTATCCTATCTAACAGTAAATGTACTTATATGAATGAACTTTGTGCTGATAAATTATGGTTATAGATGAATTTGTTATTATGCCGCCAAGACAGAAAGTTACTAAAGATACATTTACAAATGTGTGGTATGAGCCCCTGGTATTTATTGAGGATCTGAACCCTGGATTGTCCAGCTCATAGCCTAGTCAATATACTGACTGCCATGTCCATTCCTGACACTTAGCAGTGCTGCGAACTGCTTAGGTCATAGCCTTCTTCACTTTCTATACTGATGCAGATTGGCCAGTGAGCATGTGATCACATTACTTGCCACAGTGCACCTATAGCCACTAGTCTTTGCTCCTTTTGCTTTAACTTGTGCTAATTTGTAGGAAATTAAGTACTTGAAATAGGTTGGTGAATGCTGGTATAGCACACTGGAACTCTTTTTTCTCTCTCAACTTCATACTAATAAATGCTGGACATCATTATGTGAATTTTGCAACAAAAAGGAGAATTGTGATGACAAAATTAATAGATCATGCATAGGGGTGGTACCTAGAGTTTTCACATGACTCCCAGAGTTGTACATAGGGTATGTGTTTGTATGATTTATTATAGAGTCAGGTTACATTTTTTGACCCAAATGGGTTATCATCAGGCACACATGCATGTACTTGATATTAAAAATTGCTAAAATGAAATGTAATGCAATATAATGGTTACCTGTGTACATACATCAATAAATTGTAGATTCAAATGATTTTTTAGTGTGTTGATGTAATTATCCTTGTTTAATATTTGTTATACAGTAGTATTTCAGTATAAGGTTTTGAATCTATACACCCCGAGTTCTGAAATAATATTTCATCATTACAAATACGTCCTATCTGGACAGTGGTTACACGCGACAGCCAGCGTCACAGAATTTGGAACATATAAAACATATAAAACCCAAATGCTAACAATATGTTGAAGGTTCAAAGAGGGAACTAAAGCACTCCACAACTGGCATTCTGTGATTTTCATATACAGCACAGCACTAAAAGAACCAGTATCATTTAGCGATACCTACACTGAACTAAGAAGTGATCACATCAAGAAAGAGGGCAGGGGGAATGAATGGAGAATCTCAGTTCTAGAATATAAATTGCACAGTTGACAATCTAACCATAATATACAGTGGAGTCCTGTTTTGACAAATCTGAAATAGTGTGAAATAAAGTCTCACTTTATGCACAAGAATGGAAGTGATGTGAATCCAACAAACAATCAGAGCAGCTGTTGTCATCGAATGGCCAGATAGTGCATCTTAATCAGGTGTTTGTTGCATCTCCTCTTTGTTCATTGTTTTCAAAATATGATGATTTTTCAATTTTTTTTCACGCAGTATGTTACATTAATTAATAAAATTGTAATTAAATTAACTGTTATGTATTGATTTATATTGTGCTTAAGAAGTACATTTGAAAGCAAAAATACACGACAGTGGTTGCACGCTTATGTGCCCTGAGAATGTGTTGTCCATGCTTTTAATTTTTTCCTGTGGAAAAGTTAGTCATGAATTATGTGAGTTTTGAATTACAGGAGGTCTTCAGGATTGCATCTCTCACGTAAAATGTGACGTCACTGTATTAGAGAAAGAGAGGAGTATTACACAGAAACTGCAAGGTTTATAAATTCAAAAGTCATAGCAGAACTTGGATGGCATAATATAGTGCCTGGGGAACAACCTGGAAAAGCTGAATGACCAATGAAGATCGTTTGCTCCCTAGCAGGGGAAAAAAGTTTTATCTCCAAAACCATCCACACTGGGTCTGGGGCTCACCCAGCTTCCAATTCATTGGATACTGGCGGCCCTTTCCCAAGCGATAAAGTGACCATGGCTTGAAGCAGACCACTTCTGCATGTAGTAGGGCAAAAACTTGTTATGACCATTTATGTGTTAGTTTTGGATATGTTTTTCTGGTAGTAGAAACAAACAATGAGGACTCATTTATTAATATTCACAAACTGACCGTGAATTTGTGGTTTTCGACCATTGAACATAGTATTTTAATTTTGACTTTGAATATGGGGTGTCAAACAGTTGCTTACAAAATATGTTCATCACAACCAAATCATTTGTGCACAGTCTTCCGTGAAGGTTGGCAGTCACATGGTGAAGAAATTTCTTACTTTACAGGAGCACACCAATATACCTTGTCCTGAATCATTTGTGTCCAGTCTACACCCTTTACATCCTGTATTCATGTTTCCCCTACATAAAACGAAGTACTACTCATACACATAAAGGAGTACATTCCATTATCATCCCTCAACCTACTCACAGTATACACATCAGTGAAAATTTCAATGACAAACATCTCTTGAAGACCATTTCTCACTCTGTAATGACACATGTTTTGGCATCCTAAATCTCCTGGTAGGGTAATTTCTTAAAATAATTAATGACCATCTCCTTCAAAATCTTTTCCTGCTCACCGTTCATGATAATTTATCATGTCGTTTGTCACTGTAAAACCTCTGCACCTGACAAAAGCATTGGTAAATAATGTACAAATTTCCATATCTTGTTGGCCCTAACAGACCAACAGAAATGAATAACTCTTTCTTGTCTGATTCCATAAAATAATTGCCAATTCACATAACAGGAAATTGGTTCTTTGTGAATCCACTGTTGATTTCAAACATCATGGAATGGTGTGAGATGTACTTTATAGTATATCAAGTTATTTTCACATATTTCATATTGTTCACAAATATCTAAACTTATCACAAATTGTTTACACATATTCAAATTCACCTGCAGATAACAGGCATACAAACTGTACTGGGATCTGTGTTTGTATCTTCCACATCAGGTGAAGCTGTGGAAGTATGGTTGGTTGTTGTTGTTTTTTGTTGACTGTTTCTGGAGTTCGGGTGATTGTTGTCTGTCACACTAGAAGAGGTTGTCTGTGAGTTGCTCCTGGTAACGCTCTGATCCACGCCTTTGCTGTTCCTTTGAGCCACTGGGACTGGAAGGTATGTGTTCTGGTTTGTACTGTTCTGGTAGATGCTGCTGCAATTGCTTCCCCTCCTGCTGTTGGCACCTGTCATACTGGCACTCACAGCCACTGCAACTGCAGAAACCATATTCTATTATTACAGAACCCTTAAAGTCCAGTAGTTACTGTGTACGTACCACCTGCTTTAACAGTAACAAATGTATTTCCTTTTTCCCCACAGTGTATGTATATGTTTTGTTTAGTTTACTCCCTAGCCGTGGTTATTTTCTTAAAGGACATTAATCACATGGTCTTTGTAATAGAGGTGGTGCAAGGTTTCTCTGAGTTAGGAACTCAAGTTTCTAATTATTATGGCAAGGCCCTGCTGTGGCTGAGGCAGTGCGTTGCCAGCCTCTGTCCGCAGAGCCCTGAGTTTCATTCCAGTTCAGTAATTATGGGATTTGAGGTGAACAAATTGGCACTGGGACAGATTTTTCTCTGAGTATGCGGTTTTCCCCTGTAAATATAATTTTACCACTGTTCCATACTCATCTTCATCTACATGCTGAACGTACAAGAAGGATAAATGCAGGAAGCCTGGAAATCTTCTAAAAAGCAATGCTTTTACAGAAATCAGGGTGCACTGGTATTAAAAGAGCTTTTAGTTTTTCATATTTTAAAAAGTTTACCAACTATATGGGATGCTAATGGTTACTCAGTTGGTCAGGAAGTTATGTGTGTGTGTGCCTCCAGATGGTTCGCAAAATCCTGGTGTGTTGCTCTGCGACAGTAAAACAAAAGATTGTTTTATCAATGTAATTCTAAGCTGATAAACCTGAAGCCCAGTAGTTACATCACCTCAATGGATTCAACAAATTACTTAATTATTGGTGGCAATTTACACAGTATCAAGCATTGCATTCTTGTTCTGCCTTCCTAGGAGGTGTAAAAGGTAAAGGTAAAGTTCTCCTTGTCCATGCCATAAAGGCACATAAGAGGAACAGAGATACAGCTACACTCATTCTTAACTTAGGCACTAGATTGAGAGGAGATTAATTTCACACCCCAGCTGCTTTACCCCCAAGAAAGAGCCACAGTACCCATTGCATAGGAGGATCTGTGGGCCCCAGAGCCAACATAGACTTTTTAAGAAGTGAAAAGTCTCTTGGCCCTAACAGGATTCGATTCCCACACTGTCCAGTCCCTAGCCTAGTTGCTGTACCAGCTTCCCTCCTAGGAGTCCTTGACTATTACAGGTACTATTAATGCACATACAGTACATCTGTTTACTGTTATTAGCAGTAGCAGATTCCTCACTGCATATGCTGTTGTTGACAGATTTAGGCACTGGAAGTAGCACCTTAAAAAGTCTGTAGATGGTGTCCACCTATATCTACACCCATTTCCAGCCATGTCTACATACGATGCCCCACATGACACATGTTACAACACAAGGGTATAATCCTGGTGCAAGGTACAGTAAATGAGCAGATAATTTCAGACTGTATGTAATTTAAACTGATGAGTCCATAAGTGACAGTCCTGAATGATATCATAAATAAATTTGCATTATTCTTCATGGCTATGTAGTTTAAAAATTTTAATTGGTATCTTTCTGAACTCTTCAGACACCGTATTCCTTAGGAGTACCTGATATCAAATACAACAGTATTTTACATCTAAGTATACTGGCAGACTAGGATGTGGAGGTTTTGCCACAGTCCATGATATTCTGCATATGACGTAGTTTCAACTGAAGTGAATACATACAGTATCTTTACAGTTTGGCTGATAAGCAATGAACAGGTGTCGGGTATTTTGTTTCTGTGAAAAAGGTAGTTTAGTCCAAAGGAATGATACAACCATCATCACCACTCCCACAGCCATTACAGGTTTTAGAGCCATTTCATCTTTTTTTTTTTTAAACATGTGAAAAGACTACAAGAAATCTACCTACTGGTTGTTCACTCACCTCTACTGCGAAAAGTCCTTTTGTCGGAACATTCTGAAAGAAGAGTGAAACATATATTCCAGGTTGGAGTACACATTTTCCAAATGACTTTTTTTGTGATTTTGCGCAGCTGATTGGCCTCGATATTCATTTATTGCAGATACAAACTTATTGTAAAAAGGTAACTGCACTACAGTCACACCACATGGCATATGAAATTACTTTTATTTGTATTTTATTAAGTATGGCCTGCATGGAAAAGTGGTTCACATAACTGATGTAAATCTGCATTACGTCTGTATTTTTATGCTGTACTAATTGTGTGTATAGTGGGCTATTTTTTATCGATTCTGAGTGTCATATAAGGTGAGAAGTGGGACTACACTGAACTGTGAAGGCGAAGTTATCTGTGTGGAAACCATGGAGGTATATGTGGGGAGTACAGCTATTAGCTTCACCTATTCTTAACCTTGACACTATATGGAGGCAATGGTCCATTTTACCCCCCGTACCCATTAAAGAGAAGGCTGGGCGCGCCCCAGTGCTAGAAGTTTGGGTCCACGAGATGACAAAGAAACAATGTTATTAGGCAAATATGGTCCCATGCTAGTATAGAGAAATGCTTAATTCCAAGGACAATCTGGCCACTATATAAGGTGCACGAAATCCAATATGTAATGAGGAGGTCACCTCCATGTTTGTCCATGTCTGTTGGTCCACATGTTCCATCATAAATGTATGCATTTCTCCTTCATTAAATGTGGTAGTTTTGTATACAGTGAACAATACGAAACAAATTTCATTTTTGTTATTCCACTGTAACTGGAACCTGATATGAAGCTGAAATATAATTTTATAATTTTTTTTAATTGTCTCACGGTACCAGACATTTCATTATCATCATTTTCATCATAAACATGGTTTTTCAAACTGCAGTATGCATACCACTACTGGTACAGCAACCAATTTTTAAGTACAAAAAAAATTAATGGTAGTATACCGAAATTGTTAAATTTTATTTAGCGGAATGCCAGCCAAGAAGTTGGAGAACCCCTGATCTAAAATATGTATTATTGTTAAGTACACTGAATTAAGTCCGGAAAAAATAATGTATGACCCTGTGCACTGAATGTGTGGCATGCGCACACAGAGTAAAACCTGTGAAGTTGGCCACACTGTTATCAAACTGTCAAATTCATATGATACTATGTGTGGTCATAAACCCATAACTTGGTCACCTGTGTATCTTGAATCTTAACCACAGTTCCTTATTTTGTGTTATGCTGTATGTATAAGTTCACCCTCCTCCCCCCTGGCCATGTTGACCTCAATAAACAGTTGTACAGTTTTGTGTCACACCATGCATCCTCATTAACAGAACTACCTGTTTCCCACTCAACCTCCATCCTTTGAGAGGTAGAGACAATACACTGCAATTCTCTAGTGGCAACTGACCCATTACTGTATTTCCAAGTCCCTATTCTTTGACAGTGTTATGTACCTGCACTCCGTACCTTACATTTGCACAAGTGATAGCGCCCAGTTGAACTTTTGTAGTGTCACATGGTTCCCATAATCACAATATTCAATCCAACCAAATGCACTATGTTGTCCCCAAATATTTTATATTACAGTATGTAGTTGGGCAATCCTACACATTTCCATCCCTCATGGAATCATCACCAGGGACCTACATCAAAGTAATACTTCACAAAACTGCGCTAGCAATCCATATACACATTAAAAAGATACAAAAAGTGAATCAGTTAAGATGTAGGCATGTAGTTTAATGGATCCTGGTACACTGTGTTTCGGAGACTGTCTCCGTACATATGGAGGGTTAAGACAGTTCCCATAAGTTCACCACCTGTGTAAGTCCGATGTAGGGTATGACTTTGCCCCCAGAATATGGCCTTGAAGCATAAATGCAGTAACAGCTGTAGAACAAAGGACTTACATGCTTCACAAACTAGACTATGGTGAAGGCACAGCTGTAATTGGAAGGCATTTTCATATCGATGAATCTGTGGGAACATCCCCACAAATGCAAAATGGCCCTTTCCACGCAGTACAGCGGTAGTCGGTCTCCCCACCACTGCAACAAGCTCTTCACGCCAGCCAATCGCAGACGGGCAGCCCAGCGACGGCCAAGTAAAAAAGGCGGCATTTCCGGCCAAAAATTGTGCATTCCAGTATTCCGGATCCAGTGTTCAGTATCAAGATTCAACGTGCTACGTGCCTCCACGATCGGCTCCTGAGCATCATCCGCCACTCGGCCTGGTAGCAGCATCTACAGCTTGCATCCTGTGGAACGCTCCGCAGTACCTACCAGCACACACTGCTCGCCACCACAGAGCTGTCCCAGGCTCTCCACCGCGCAGCCTGCTCTGTGCAACCGGCTGACACTGTACACAACTCGGCGCTCACTGTGATAATTCAGTGGAGTCCGTTTCTTCACGGGAGTAACGTCTGCCGGACCTCACTAACGCGGCCCTTCGCTGCCAAAGTATCAAAGGAGAAACACTTGTAAATACGTCCGACTCGGACAAACTGTATATAGCAATCATACTGTACATATCGACGAGAATAAAGACTGACGTTAATGTGTTTACTGTTGTTGTGATTTCACAGTAGCAGCATACAGTAACCCACAAATCTAACTACTATACATATGAGATCTGTGGTAGAAAAAATGGGACTGACACAGTGTTTCTCTCCCAGTACTTAAGTTTTCCTCTGTCAGTATCATTCGAAAAATGTTCCATAACCACATCTTACTCATCTGCAACTCATGTCATACAGTCATAACAAGTGTCAGTGCCACTAAATAACACACCATACAAAATTTATGTACAGTCAAGCCCTCATCAGTGCTCGCACTGAAACAAACATGCTGAACAGTTTCAAGAGTTTCCTCAGGCTTCATTATGAAAGATGCAGCATCAGCAGAATCAAACCTAAAATATGACCCTGAGATATCTACCAAAATGCCTTGGACCACAGGGAGTAGCCTTCGACTCCCAACAGCAGCTGAACCTTCAAAGTTCAGGCCTCAAGCTCCAGTGCAAACTGGCTGGAAGGGAAGGTCCAGTACAGTAGCTCATATTTACTGCATTCTGAGTGCTGCAAATTATAAAGCAGAACACATCTTATGGGTACAGTCATCTTAATCATAATCATGATCATCAAAGCTTCTCAGGTTAGGCTCCAGTACCCTGTTGCGACCCCAGAGGAGTTATCGTGGAAACAGTTAAGTATCAAAATTTGGTCACATGATATCGGAATAGTCACACTCACCTTGTTATACCTCCTCAAGTTTTATTACATTTCTATATGTGAATTAATTATTATGTCACTAATTCAGGAGTGATGCCATTTTCATTAAGAACACAAACACTTATTCAGTTATTGAATACTGTCAATTCCAAATATAGGAAAGTCTTTGAATATAAACTATCTGCAAGCTTCATTATGTTACAGTATTACAAATAAGGGAGTGGACAGATAATGAAACAAACAGTTGTTGTATAATCCATGCCATTATCCAGGATTTATCTGGAAGGATTAATGATAATATAAAACAAGTCAGAAGAGTTGCAGTCCCAGCCAAGATTCGAACCAGGCACCTCCCAAATACAAGTCAGTAGTATCATGTCTTTAATCAACTTGATGGTGATTTTTTCTTATCATTTTCATTCAATAATTTATAACATTGTAGCGTTCAAGTATATATTAAATAAAATACACTAAAAGTTTATGAAGCATGACTAGGGAATAGGGTGCGCCTACAAGTAAAAGGGCGAGTAACACAAATAACTGTAATGTGAGCTCATATGAAAAAGTAAAACATATTCTTACAGCACTCAAGCTATAAAATATGCAGCACCCTATTTACTGTCTCCAACAAAAAGCAATGTGTTTATTACTGACGTTAAATTATTCGGAAAATAGAGATGGGAAAATGGCAACAGACGCTACACAAAAGGCTCCGATGTAGTTTAGCCAGGCCACAGACAGAAATTTTTGTGTAAAAACCCAGGCAGATTACTTCTCGAAGACGGGTTGTTGGTGGGTGAGACGGAAAGTGGAGTGACGAAGTTGTACTGGCGCATGGGCCGGGAGGGTGCGGGGCTGTATGCAAGGGCTGCAGCAACCAGTCGACATCTCTTGACAACGTGAAGAAACTTAGCTTCTCATTACATCCATCTTTGCACATTCCAGGTTCCTCTGTTCCACGTTCCGCATGAATTGAACACGCTTTACAGGGTGACCAATACACCAACCGACAAAAGACCTAATAAGGAGAAAACTTTCCCCAAGTGCAAGTGTAGGTGCCTTCGTCCGTTTAGTGAACGCATTGCTGAGTTTGTAAGACCAACACCTTACACCTACAACTCTCACTTCTGCTTACGCTGACAGTTTTCTCGCTGTGGCTTGGGGCCGTAATCCGATCTGCGATCTGGACACGCTCACTCACTGATAGGCACGGACGAGGGATTGAAGGTAAGGCACGGATGACGTTAGATCTCACAGGATCATTCCTCCTTGCTGTCACTGAATTTCACAAGCACAGATCATTTCACAAGATATTTAGATCGATTGTGCATGTTCAGGATTACTTTTATTATTGTGCGATCTACAATTGGTCGTGCTTCTCGCACGAGCGTAACACCACCGATTAACCCTCAGCACGGATGACTTGCTGCTCCCGGCTGCCCATTTGCCCAGGAAGCATGTGGGGTACTAAACCGTGGATAAGGCGTCACGATGTGCCCCGGAAGTTATCTGTGACGATGTAGGTTGAGGTGTATATGCGTATTAACCTTGACAGATTGCGGTCACGTGTCACAGATTAGTACCTGTCATGTATGCTCTGTGGATAATGGCGAGTGTGTTTCCAGGCAGGGTTGTTGGTATAAGTAATTATGCTGCATAAATTTACTGTTTAAGTTTTGCAATGGAGTCTAAACCGCAGAAAATGCCTAAAGTGGCAAAGGTGCGTAACTGTTATTGCAAGGAAATTGTTGTTGTATTGACAGAGCCGATAGTATGGCGTGCCGGGAACAAAAATTAACTGACGAAAACATTTGTTCCCCTTCATAATGATTTTGTTCTTGCCGTCTGTCTTGAGTAATATAGAGTGTAAGATTGACGGCGCACATAAATAAATAAATAAACACATACATACATAATACATACATACATACATAAGTGCTGTCTTTTTAATCCTGGGTTTAACATAACCTCAATCTGTTGTGCGTGTCTGAATGAAGGGTTGTTAGGACTGGTAGAGAGAAATCGTACGTATCACATTCGTAAATTCACCTTAATAAAGTTGTGATACTAAAATGCCTTCATACCTGACACAAATGCCATTATACAGGATCTTACAGATTGTAAATAAATTAAAGATGTATGTTGGCAGAACAAAATACTATGCTTTGTTGAAAATACTACGTGTCCTAGAAAACCTCTTATGTCAATTACATCTGTTTCCCGAGTATATGTAATATTTGACTGGAGAATAACACGCAAGTTATACTTTCAGAAAACAGTGGGTTGTAGATGTAACCCACTTCAGAATTATGTCCAACAAATTCAGTTGAGGTGTGCAAACCAAGAAACTGTAGTGCTGTAGTATGGTGCCTTGTACTTATTCTTTGTGGTGGAGGCTTTTCTGCCATTGAAGGTTGTTTTTACCATAGTAATCATTTGATTTTGTAATTGTTGTGTCATTGCTCTTTGATTTTTGAAGAGTCTTCTGTCACCTGTCAACTAGAGATAATTTTAAATAGTTCCAGTAGTTTGTTCTGATACCAGAGTATGTTCATGTCACAAAATGAAGTTCGGGTATTTATCACTGTCATCGTCCAAGTCATGGAGAACTTTCTGACAGATTGGATTAAATGGCTGTTATCGTTCTATTTTTGATACATTATCAAACAGTGGTTACATTTTATTAAGTTTATAATCAATATAAAACAATAACACCAGTTCAGTCCACTAACTAAGCAGTACATGAATAAAAACAAAAAAGTAAAATTGAGCAAAACGAATATAATAATATAAGTAGTATGGTATGGTGTACTAGACCACTTCATAATCAGCAGCTTCCCTGAGGTTACATTACTAACTCAACTCAAACTGATTGAAGGCTGGGCAAAGTATGATGTAATTTGAGGAAGGAGAAGGTGTTGGTGACAAGCATGAAAATTCAAGCTGTCTGTAAGTCCACATCATGTCAGTTAAGGGTTGTAAAATATGTGAACTACATGACAAAGTCGTCCTTGAAAATTCAGTAATTACTCAGCAGATCAAAAAGACTTAAAAGACTTTTAAAAGACTTGAAGATTTACTTAGAACAAACCAACAATTATGCTCAAAATTCACAAAGTTATATTTACGTTGACATTATCCCTACGTGTTTCAATGGACATGCCTTCATCTTCAGGGGATACAAAGTGTTACAGGTACCAAAGCATCAAGAAGTGTAAATCTTCCTACATGCATCAAACCTGGTCTATAATAAAAATCTAAGAAAGGAGCAGCACGTGGATGTAAAGTTAATTAACTATTCTGTATTACATAGTTTTTGTACTAAAACACAGTCATTAAGTATGTGTACAATAAAATGAAGAATAGATATTCTCCATAGTCCAAATTATGGGAGACAAAATGCAGTACAGAGTACATGGTAACCATAGAATGTGTCTTCTTTAAAAGAGTAGGCTTGTTGGCTTTGGCAACGGCATCGTATATCAGATCGAAGGTCGAATATGACCTGTAATGAGTCTTTTAGCAAATTAGAGAAATTATTGGAAAAGGCCAAAGTATATAGAAACAATACATACAAGATTAAATAAGAGTAACATACCTGTGTCTTAGTGTTATATCTCCAAAGTGTCTGTGTGACGTGGTATTGGCGTGCATCTAGATGTTTGTGGCACAGCCGATGGGACCAGCGGGAATGTTAGGTGGCGGTCTTGTTAATGTTTAACTGAGGGGGAATGGGGAAGGGGTGGGATGGCGCATGTGCGGTCATATGAATACTGTCACAGGTAAAGGGGATAGCGGTAAGTAACATGTACGGAGGTAGGATGGGGGAGGCATCGGTTATCTAAGTCTGGTCAATGGTGAAAGCAAAGAGGGGGTTAGGTTCTCCTGTAGATTGTTCGTCAATTAATGAACCTTTTGTGTTATATAATTGTATGAAAAAGTTTTCTATGGAATTCATGGGACTGCCTTTGTAGCATGGCGCAGTGAGCTCCGTAGTTGTATTTATCATACCATACTCATGTCTGTTGTTCAGAATGTGCGTAGCATATGTCAGTTGGGGGTTATTGGTGCGGATGTACCTCTGATGCTCGGAAAACCTTGCTTTGAGGCTGCGGCCAGTCTGACCCGCAAAATTTATCACAGGTTTCACATTTTAGGCTGTAAATTCCACCCTCGGTGTATTTGTAACCATTTATTTTGGAGGTTTTTAGTAGATTGTATATTGTGTTAGGTACACAAAAAGCAATATGTAAATTCGTATGTTTGAAAATGTTTGTCACCTTCCTTACTAGAGGTTATTCATGATTATTATGATATTCAAAGGTTACCCACTTCTTAGGATTTGTTGTGTGTGTTTTTGTTTGTTTCAATTTGTTGGTGTTTTTGATTTGCTCATTTAAATGTTTAATAATGGAGGGCGAGTATCCATTTTTTCTAGTGATTTTGAAGATGATGTTCAATTCATGCTCTTTATTATCTCGTGACAGAGGTAGATTGATGTAGTCGATTTAAAAGAAATCTAAATGCTGCATATTTATGCTCAACTGGGTGGCTGGAATAATAATGAATAGTTGTGTCAGTGGTTGTAGGTTTCTGATATATGTTGATGTTTAGGTGATCTTGGTTTCTAGTAATAAGCAAATCCAGGAAGCTTATTGTTTGGTTTTCTTCATCAGTGTGCTTGAACTTTAGGTGGTTATGTGTGGTATTCATGTAGCTTAGTATTGTGTCTGCTGTAGTTTTTTGTTCATCATAGATTATTAATATGTCATCAACATATCTATTATAAAACTTGATGTTCGTATTTTCAAGATTATTTTTAACTAAAGAATCCTTATAGTATTGAAGAAGAATTTCGGCTTCTGTGTCTGAGATAGGTGAACCCATGGCAATACCCTTATTTGGTTGAAAGAATTTATTGTCAAACTGGAAATAATTCTGCATGAGGATAGTTCGTAATAATGAGCATGTTTGTTTTATTATCAGGGAGTCTGTTTTTTTGTCTGTCAATAGTGTTTTGGTTATGTGTATGGTTTCTTCAATAGGTATGTTGACATAGAGGTCTTTTATATCCAGGGTGATTAACCTGCTTGTGTTGCCAATTCTTAAATGAGTTAAATCATGTGCCAGTTGTGTGGCATTGTGAATAACATAAGTGTTTGATAGTTGTAAGTTTTTGGTGAGCCACTTACTAAGAAATTTGGCAACTTTGTGTGTAGGAGCATAGATATTATTGACAACAGGTTGGATAGGTTCATTACCTTTGTGTATCTTAATTTGTGTTTTCAGAGCAGGCAGTTGTGGTTTTATTTGATTGAGAAATCTGGATCTTTTTATATCAAGTGTATTGCATTTTTGAATAGTTAAGTGGACTTGTGATTAAAGACTTAAAGATGTATTACCCTGTTAACGTAAGCCTGCCATTTAGCACTGTCATGAGCTTGTTGATTGTACTGCTCCTACTTTATATCCTATATGAGTATTTTGAAGTTTCAGTATTATTCACCTGTCTGTGTCTATGCATTCTACATGGCCCTCTGTCTTTGGGTTTATTGTATTTTGCATATCTCACTAGTTGGGCTGTCTGAGGTATAAGCACCCTAACAATAGTATGTGAGAATAACCAATGGTTTTTTCCTTCTGTTGCCATAATTTATGTTATATATGGTTTGGTGGAAGAGAAGTGTATAGCCATTTGTTTTTTCCCACCGTTCTTCCCTTTTAGTTTCATGCTAGCTGTTGCTTATTTTCTTGCTGCCTTCCAGTTTGTAAATGAACCCGAGTGTTCTTAGTTGTACCATAGGTTCCTTCCCTTTGAATTTGAATCCTATTGCCTTTCTAGGTGTTCTTGTTGTATCCATTATTCTTCATCACCTGACCATTGTAATTGATTCTTTTCTATGGTAATAGATTTTTAACTAATCTTCTTTAAGAATTTCATTTCTAATTCTGCCTGTTGTTGTTTTTACTCTACAATCTCCCTAAATGTGAAAGTGTGTGTGAACATAAAAATCTGTTTTCACAGCACATAAAATACAGTATATCTATCATTTTTGAGTACAGTATTCTGAAATATGTAAGAATATCATCTCAGTTCATCAAATCATAAGAAAATAGCATATGCTTATTGCAACATCATATATAAATAATAACATGGAGAAAACCATATTGTATGACACAAGCTTCATGATCATATGCATGCTTTGCTAATGGAAAGAACCTCACGGGAAAATCCATTTTTATGTTGTCTTATAATTATTGGCTAAACAACAACAACAACAACAACAACAACAACAACAACAACAACAACAACAACAACAACAATGTCGTATGAAAGGAGGCAGAGAAGAACGGGACATACAAGAGTTTGTGTATTGTGATACGACTGTAGAATATGAAATGTGTGATCATACTGCCAATAATTGGAGCAACTGGAATAGTAACAAAAGGTTTAAAGAAAAGTTTGGAAGCCATATGAAGAAAATATTCAGTAGATTCACTGCAAAAGACAGGTTTGCTTGGAACATCACACATAATATGGAAAGTACTGCAGTCTGAAACTTGAAACTTGAGTTGTGGGGATCACTGCTGGTTCAAGAGAAGTAGCTGGGAGAAATGGCCTGTGACAAGAGGCACTATATTATTATTATTGTTGTTGTTGTTGTTGTTGTTAACAATGATGACGACGACGACAACAACAACAACAACAACAACAACAACAACAACAGTAAAGGTAATAATCATACCTGCAGTAATAGTATTAACTGGCGCAACAGCCCTGGGGTGGGCCCTGGTCTTCCTGAGAAGCTTTTTCTGTTTATCTGTGTTTCTAGTCTGTCTTCCCCAGTTCTTGTCTCCTGCTGAGTACATACTAGTTATGACTAATGCAGTGCTAAGTAACAGTTACTACATATCAGCAATGAAGTAATATGGTTTTTAAATTTTAAATTGTAAGACTGAGATCGCAATCAGTTTATATATAAGTTTATATTTGCAACATAATAAGTAATACATTTTATCTTACTAGTTGGCCTGAAGATGACCAAGTTTGTTCAAAATATTTTTTCTAATTAAGAAAGTAGATTAATGTACCCCAAATAAAGTTGTGGTATGGTCATTAAGTACCAATTTATCCATTAAACATTCCCTTTTCTTCTCTATCCATTTGTTCTAATGGCACCAGTCTGACAGCTCTATCAATTTTATGACTTATTCCACATGCATTTTCATTTTGACTATCTTTTGGACTCGTGGAGTGCAAATGTATGTACAAAGGTCTTTATTGTATGATTTTCTCTATCCACTTGTTACTCCATTTTCTTAGGTTCAAATATTTGTCTTCACTTTGTTCTCAAAACTGCCACCATCTTTGATGTGCACTTTTTTCAGAAATTTATTTGGGTTTGGATGAAATTTGGCACAAGAGGTAATTAAAATGAAATGTGAATTTGAGGTGTACAGTGTTCTGTATTAGAGGATCAGATTTTTTGGCACTTTTGTAGTGATGGTTTATGGCACATATTTTGATTTCCATAATGCGTACTGGTCCAATGTCAAGCTAAACTCTCCATCATACCACGTCCTATGTCGAGCTCAAATCGATGGGTTATTTCACTGCAGTTTATGTTGTTTTTGCCTAAGGTCTTGTTACCTAGTGGTTGATTTTGAACATTGAAGGTTAGGGCTTTTCTGGATAATTAATCTGGACCAGAGTGTTGGAATCCACAAGAATAATTTGAAGTGCAAAGGGCTAATGGAAAAATTGACAGTCACTGGAGTAAGTATTGGGAGTTGAGGAAGGAGATGGAGCAAATTAGTAGGGTTGAACCGAAGGCTGAGCGTATGTTTGTTACTACCAACTGGACTTCAATTTTGTGTTCTGTTTTGAGATAGCATAATAGCTCTGCCTGAGTGTATTTGGAATTTTTTTTTGCATAATAGAGCTTCACTGTTTTGCTTGTACATGTGTTTGTGCATGTACGTGTATGCACATGGAGGACACAAACTCTGGATCTCACGTAATAGACCACATGTGGAAGTGGAAGTTAATGAATGTAAAGGCTGTCATATGTGGGTGTATGTGTTATGGTAAGTTCGTGGACCACACAGGTGGTCTTGCTAGTAGTTTGAGACTTTATGTGATCCATGATCCATGCATTAATCAGATACACAACAGTGGCACCAGTAAATGCACACTTGTATGCTAAAATTTGTTTATACATACAATGAACTCCTACATGTTTTGGCCAAGTATGTGGCCATCATCAGGGACATAAAATACAAAGGTTAGATACATTAAAAGTACAAAATTAAATTATAAAAATATTAAGACAAAAAATATCAGCACTAATGCTAAGGTGTAATTACAATCATATGAGCCAATTGTTTAAAAATGACATATATATGAGTATTGTGATAAGAATGTGTTGTTATTGGTCGGATGGTGTGTCTAGGCTGTTTACTGAAGAGACTTGGGTTTGAAATTAGCTGTATACCATTTACTGTGTCAGAGTGGTGTTTTTTGGGATTCTTCTGTTGCCTCATGCCTTTTATCCTGCCATGCACATTCAATATTCAGTATGTTACTACATAGTTCTATGTAATGGCATGTCTTTCAGTCAGCATGATATAAAAGAATAACAAAATCATTGCATATAATGAAGCATTACATACATCTTTTATATCAGATAAGTGTACATTTGTGTTGTTTTAGGTGAAAAACAAAGCTCCAGCAGAAATCCAGATCACTGCTGAACAACTTTTAAGAGAAGCCAAAGAACGGGACCTTGAAATCTTACCACCTGTAAGTATTGTTTGAAGTTGATGTTGTCTTCAGTAAATGTTAATTGTCAGTAAACTGCATTATCACACTATGTCTGATTTCAGCCCCCAAAGCAGAAAATCTCTGATCCAGATGAGCTTGCTGATTACCAGCATCGGAAAAGAAGAGCTTTTGAGGACAGTCTCAGGAAAAATCGTACAGTTATTAGCAATTGGATTAAGTATGCACAGTGGGAGGAAAGTCAAAAAGAAGTTGCAAGGTACAGTAAGTTATAAGCTAATCATTTATCTGATGAATTAAGTGTAATTTCCTTTTGTTGATTTACAAGGTGTGGCATATAATGAGACTGATATTTTGCTGCTGCAACTGGCAGTAGTGACAAGTTGGTGCATCTTTAAACACATGACTATGTGTTGTGTCATACATCATTAGGATTGAGGTTTTTTATTGGGGAAATGTTGTTTTTTACCAATGTGGGTGCTGGATTGTTGGAATAGAGAGTCAACAATACATTTTTACATTCTGAATGCAATTAAAGAAAATTGCTGCTGACATTTACAATGTTTGACAGGCAGTTTATGGGAACTGTGAGTACAACATGGGATTTTATGTAGTTTAAGGTGGCTGATTGAGTGACAGCTGACTGACTGACTGACGAACCAACCAAAAAACCAACTGACTGACCGACCGACCAACTAACTAACTAACTAACGAACTAACTAACTAAACTATACTAAGCAAAACTAAATTAAACTAAACTGAACTAAACTAACTCTACTGATCAGAGTCTCTCTTGGAAAGCTTACTTGTCAGCTAGTCAAAGTTCCTGCATCTTATGAAACCTGAAGGTCATTTACTGCATATTAAGAGCCTGCTATTTGTTCCCATCCTGGTCCAGATCAAGCCAAATCATGCCTTCCCAACCAGTTTTTTCAAAACCCACTTTTATATTATTCTCCTGTCTACTCCTGGGTCTTCCAAGTGGTCTCTTTCTTTCAGGTTTCCTGCCAAAACCCTGTATGCACCCCTCGTTTCCCCGATGTATGCCACATACCATGCCCATTTCATTCTTATTGATTTGATTACCCAAATAATATTTTGTGTGGAGTATGAATTATAAAGCTCCTCACTGTGCAGTCTTGTCCAGTCTCCTGTTAACATTGTCATTCTTAAGTCCAAATATCTTTCTCAGCACTCCATTCTTGATCACCGTTAGCCTTTGTTGTTCCCTTAGCGTGAGAGACGTAAGTTTCACACCCTTACAAAACAGTGGGCAGCATTTAGTTCTGTATATTTTAATTGTTACATTTTCTGGAAAGAAAATTGTTGACAGAAGATTCTGGACCGAATCTTATAAGTTATTCCAAGGAAAAAGGAACATACCACAGACGGAAGAAACCTAACCATCTGAGAACTCTTAACAACTGATTCTTATGCATAGGAAATGTTATCAAAGTGGAAGAAGTGGTAATTAATTGACTGTTTGGAATCAGAAAGCAAGATTGATTTTGATCAGAGATGCGAATATGAAGAAAGTATGTGCCAAAATGGTAATGTAAAACTCAGTGGTAAGCAGATAGTGAGGGAATTAGAATTTATTTGGATCAGTTACCAAGGCTGTTGTAAGAGTCTGGACCTTTTCGTAAAATACGGTAAGTAATGTTGTAGCTTGGGTCTTTCTGCGCAATCTAGAAAGATAACACCAAAATTTGCGGTAGAGTCTGCTTGTGAAAATCAAAGGTCATCTGATCTGCTTTGTAGCCTACTTAGCTTTTTTAAGGGAAAGGTAGGCTTATGAGGTCACCAAATGTGTTATTTTCACTTTACTGGAATACTAGAGAGAAGTTAATTTTTTTGAAGGGAGTGCATATATTTTCCAGATTTTCTTTATAGACTGCATACTGTTGTGAGATTAGCAAATTAAACACAATTAAATACCATCCTCACAACTTCAATCTTCAAATTATTATTTATAAAATACTAGGCTACATGTTTCGACCACCTAAGTGGTCATCATCAGGCCTCGTTACACAATATAAGAGAAGAAGATTACTGCCAGTGAGATCTCATTTTGACATTACAAATTGTGAAACTTATTGTGTATACAATATGGTTGGTACCAAGTATGAAGTTTAAAATTTTTCAATTTGTAAAATACAGCATTGTAGCTGTAAGATTAGAAACAGTATTTAAATTTAGAAATTATACATGGTAAGTACATGGTACATGTGGAATTTTGAAGTAGCAGTTTGAAGAAATTCTATGTGAGTATTCCTTGACTTTAGGTCAGTAGTTGGATGATGATGTTTTCAGTTCCTGGAAAGGTATTTGGATTTTTGATGCAGTGTGTCATATATAAGGTTATCAATGTATGTTAGTTGAGGGTCATTCCTGACAGTACATCACCTGTGAAGTGCCTATGTGTTATACACAGTTAAAGTAAAAATTGTGGATACTACTTTAATATTAGGTGTTTTAAATGGATTGTTGTAGACCTGTGTTGATATAATAGGGTGTATTATGGAAAGCAAATATATTATTGTTGAGATCAAGTGTTGTTATTAATCGGTAATTACTTGTGCTATGGATGTTGTGTGATTGCTTCTGTACGCAATGGTGGTTATGGTGAGACTGAGCAGAGTGAGGGATGTGACATCATAGTCTAGTATGGTGGTGCGATCAAGTGGAGTGTTGTGTAGTTCGATGTGTGAGTGGGGGCATCTACGTGGGATTAAACCATACTATTGTTTCACATATTTTATTCTCTGTTACAATGTGTTTGTCATTGATTTGCCTACCTTCTTTAGTTTCTTTATATATATATATATAATATTTTTCTACTGTGTTCATGTGGGGACCTTTGTTTGTAACATATAGGATATCCATTATATCTTCCATAGGGCCAAAGCCATGTTTATTGTCAATACATGCTGTGCAAATTTTGAGTTATTATAGTTATACTTGAATGATAGTAGATGTTCTTTATATCTGGTGTTAATTTGTCTTTCTGTCTGTCCAACATAGCGTAGGTTGCAGTCTGGGCAGGTTGACTGGTATATGCCGTTAAGGTTGAATTTTGAATTTGGATTGGATTGTGTATGCTTGGAGAAATTCTTATATGTGATGGTTTTGGTTTTAAAGGCTACCTAGGTTAAGTTTCTTGAATATATTGGTGATCCGGTAGACCTCTTTGCCAGTGAAGGTGAAGGTGACCCATTTTTCCCTCTTTCCAGCTTATTTGTTGTTGTGACTGCTTGTGGTTTATCTTACAGGTTTTTTTGAATGATTTTGTCACTAGGTGACTGGGGAACCAGTTGTTGTGTGCTATGTTACGAATGATGTTTATTTCTGTCTTTTTTCCTGCCTTATCTAGGGGGTATTCTCTCACTCTATTGATAAAGTATCTAATGGCTGCCTGTTTTTGTTCGTTGGGATAGTTTGAGGTGTCACGAATTATGCAGTCAATAGTGGTTTGTTTCCTATATATAGATGCATGCATAACATTGTCTTGTTTATGTAGGGTGAGGTCTAGGAAATTAAGCTTGTTGTTCTCATCAATTTCAGAAGTGAAGGTTAATTTTGGGTCAATATTGTTGAAATATGTGAGCATATGATTGATATCAGTCTCAGTTTTATTGTAGATGATCAAAATACCATCTACATATCGGAAATATCCTTTGATATGGTAGTTTATTAGTAAGTCAAATATGTGTATATGTTCTGTAAAATTCCAGTGGGTAGTCAAACCAGAAGGACATATCAATACATGAATGCAAAGAGGAAAATTCTTATATGCAACGCTAACATATATTTTAACCAACGGTTTATTAACCCTTTAAAGACGAAGCGTATCTGTTTTATATAAGGACTCAGTGCGTACTGTGCGGTAAACACACTCCACTTCGGTTATAAAAACCAATCTCTTAATGTTTTATAAGGTAAAAGTTGCTGTTTGTTCTGAGATCCGTACAAAACACATAAACACAATGTGGGCACTACGTAGAATTTTTTAATGTTAAACCTGTTGGTATGTAAAGTTACTGCTAGGCTTTAAAAGGTTAAGAGGAACATAACACCTAAGTACGCAAACATAAAAATACCCAATACCTCACCAGCCGCCAAAAAAAGAAAAAGAAAACACAAATGCAAAGAAGCAAAGATGAAGTAAAATTCCTATATGTCAAGAAAAAAAAACCTAAACCAAAAAACTCTACCACTTACATCTGGAAATAACCAATAGCTGGAGACACATAATTGACTACATATTCAAAACTACTGATGACAGCTTAAATGGTGAACTCAACAAGAAATATAAATTCCTAAACAAAAAACTCAATAACCTAAAAAAGAGTAACTCGCACAACAAACCTGAACAAAACAACACCTTTTACCCCCTAATAATCAATAAAACTAACATAGAATCAATGATGAACAAATATCACTCCTGAACAAAGGTCAAAAGTATAACCTACACTGTAAACCAAACAGCTGGATAAATGAACTAGCACTGGAAGCAGAAACCAGCATTAACTCTGTCCCACCCCAAGATCAAGAAGCCATAAGTTACCAAGTAGCAAAAAATAGAGTTCCTATATAAACACCAAGGAAACCTAAACAAAAAGTACCTTAACAGACTTGCACACAATGAAAGAAAGATCACCAAACAGATAAAAGATAAATTATCCCAACATAATGCAGTAATTGTTAAAGTTGATAAAGGTAACACTATTATCATCATAAATGAAACTGACTGTCACAACAAAACCAAAGGGTTTATCAATACCAACAAATTTACACTAATTGATTACAACCCCATTAATGTATTCCAAAAAACCATTAAAAAAACCAGCAATAAATGTAACTCCCTGATACGTAAAGAAATTGGAAATACTCAAACCTAAACCCAATTGCACCATTTCTAAGAAGTCTCATAAAAATTCATAAGCCACATGCCCCAGTTAGGCCAATAGTAAACTGGCAGAATGCTCCAGCCTACAAAATTGCACACTTCCTTACAGCTATACTAAAAACACTAGCCCCACTCCCATACACATATAATGCAAAAAATTCCACCCAACTAATAGAAGACCTTCGAGAAATAACTTATGACAGCAACTCAAATATGGCTTCATTTGACATTAAAAACGTGTACACAAATATACCAACCTCTGAAATGTTACAGATCATTAAAGCCACACTTATTCGTAATCATACTAATGCTAACATCATTGATGAACTCAAACCCTTAACCAAAACTACTTCATCTACAATGAACAGTACTTCATACAGGAAGAAGGTCTTGCCATGGTTGCACCCACTTCTGCTCTATTCCCAGAATTCTTTTTACAATTCATAGAATATATACACATATTTGACTTACTAATAAAGTACCATATCAAAGGATATTTCCAATATGTAGATGGTATTTTGATCATCTACAATGAAACTGAGACTGATATCAATCATATGCTCACATATTTCAACAATATTCACCCAAAATTAACCTTCACTTCTGAAATTGATGAGAACAACAAGCTTAATTTCCTAGACCTCACCCTACATAAACAAGACAATGTTATGCATGCATCTATATATAGGAAACGAACCACTACTGACTGCATAATTCGTGACACCTCAAACTACCCCAACGAACAAAAACAGGCAGCCATTAGATACTTTATCAATAGAGTGAGAGAATACCCCCTAGACAAGGCAGGAAAAAAGACAGAAATAAACATCATTCGTAACATAGCACACAACAACTGGTTCCCCAGTCACCTAGTGACAAAATCATTCAAAAAAACCTGTAAGATAAACCACAAGCAGTCACAACAACAAATAAGCTGGAAAGAGGGAAAAATGGGTCACCTTCACCTTCACAGGCAAAGAGGTCTACCGGACCACCAATATATTCAAGAAACTTAACCTAGGTAGCCTTTAAAACCAAAACCATCACATATAAGAATTTCTCCAAGCATACACAATCCAATCCAAATTCAAAATTCAACCTTAACGGCATATACCAGTCAACCTGCCCAGACTGCAACCTACGCTATGTTGGACAGACAGAAAGACAAATTAACACCAGATATAAAGAACATCTACTATCATTCAAGTATAACTATAATAACTCAAAATTTGCACAGCATGTATTGACAATAAACATGGCTTTGGCCCTATGGAAGATATAATGGATATCCTATATGTTACAAACAAAGGTCCCCACATGAACACAGTAGAAAAATATTATATATATATATATAAAGAAACTAAAGAAGGTAGGCAAATCAATGACAAACACATTGTAACAGAATAAAATATGTGAAACAATAGTATGGTTTAATCCCACGTAGATGCCCCCACTCACACATCGAACTACACAACACTCCACTTGATCACACCACCATACTAGACTATGATGTCACATCCCTCACTCTGCTCAGTCTCACCATAACCACCATTGCATACAGAAGCAATCACACAACATCCATAGCACAAGTAATTACCGATTAATAACAACACTTGATCTCAACAATAATATATTTGCTTTCCATAATACACCCTATTATATCAACACAGGTCTACAACAATCCATTTAAAACACCTAATATTAAAGTAGTATCCACAATTTTTACTTTAACTGTGTATAACACATAGGCACTTCACAGGTGATGTACTGTCAGGAATGACCCTCAACTAACATACATTGATAACCTTATATATGACACACTGCATCAAAGATCCACTTACCTTTCCAGGAACTGAAAACATCATCATCCAACTACTGACCTAAAGTCAAGGAATACTCACATAGAATTTCTTCAAACTGCTACTTCAAAATTCCACATGTACCACGTACTTACCATATATAATTTATAAATTTAAATACTGTTACTAATCTTACAGCTGCAATGCTGTATTTTACAAATTGAAAAATTTTAAACTTTATACTTGTTACCAACCATATTGTATACACAATAAGTTTCACAATTTGTAATGTCAAAATGAGATCTCATTGGCAATAATCTTCTTCTCTTATATTGTGTAACGAGGCCTGATGGTGACCACCTAGATGGTCGAAACATGTAGCCTAGCATTTTATAAATAATAATTTGAAGATTGAAGTTGTGAGGACAGTATTTAATTGTGTTTAATTTTCAGATTTTATAATATACATTAAGAGCTGTTGTTCTTTTGTAGGGCCCGTTCCATTTATGAGAGAGCATTGGATGTTGATCATCGAAACATCACACTATGGCTCAGATATACAGAGATGGAGATGAGGAACCGGCAAGTGAACCATGCCCGAAATCTTTGGGATCGGGCTGTAACAATTCTTCCACGTGCCAATCAGTTCTGGTACAAGTATACTTACATGGAAGAAATGTTGAGTAATATTGCAGGTTAGTTAAGAGGTAAGCCACTGAGGTCAACATGAACTGTTAAATAATTTTTGTGGTCAGTTATGTACAAATATGTTTGTAGGTGCACGTCAGGTGTTCGACCGATGGATGGAATGGGAACCTGATGAACAGGCATGGCTGACGTATATCAAATTTGAATTACGTTACAAGGAAATTGATAGAGCAAGAACTATTTATGAGAAGTTTGTTTACGTTCATCCAGAAGTTCGAAATTGGATCAAATTTGCAAGGTATTATTTTAATTGTTTAAACTGACATATTTTTTGTTTGTTGCTCATGTTATGGCTTAAAAATGCAATGGAGTCAACAGTCTGATTATTTCATATTGAATGTTTATCCTTGTTCAGTGTTTTGGAAATTCGCTATTTACTGCAGTGTAAAGGGCTGGGATAGTGTAGTCTGCATAGCAACTCGCTACAGGCTGGGCGGTCTGGGGATCAAGTCCCGGTTGGGGGTGAGATTTTCCATACCCATCCAGACGCCCTGGGGCCCACCCAGCTTCCTGTACAATGGATACCAGGTTTCTTTCACGGCAGTAAAGCGGTCAGGGCATGGCATTAACGATCCACCCCCCATCTAGTGCTGAGGTTGAAGAAAGAGTAGAGCTGTACCTCTGCTCCCTGTTTGGGCCTTTATGGCCTTTTCTAGGCTGAACTTTAACTTTAGTGTTTTTACTGTAGTGTTTATAATGGTGAAAAGACTGTCAATGGAGACAGAATAAACAAAAGGTATTGGGTGTGTAACAAAGACATGCAAATAACTAAGAATGCAATACAGTACAGTGTTAGGACATATCTGGAGATAGTGATACAGATTTGACCACAGCCTAATTCTGGATTTCAGTCAAGTCTGTTTTCTGCTGAATTTTGTGATTTCCTGTACCACAGTGTTGTGAGTCCTCAGGAGGTTAGTTTTCTGTAAAATGTGTATGAAGTGGTTGATGAATGGTGGTGCAGTTTAACCCTTCACTGCTGAATGTCAAGTATACTTGACGCTCACTGTGGGCATTTAAATTTTCCTCACTGCCGAATGTCAAGTTAACTTGACGCAAATGCTGAATCCAATTTGGAACAATTTTTCTGACCTCTTTTCGATGTTCACCTACGGTTTATGTGCGTGGTAGGTCTCTTGATGGTCAGAGCTGCCTTGTGCAGCGATTAATGTTCCCCCTTACCCTGTACCTCTCCGCAATAACACCGCCGAAACATCAACAAATTTTAGAAGTGCGCACATCAACAACGCTTGAGACAAAACATATTTCTCTCTATCGCTTGCAAGGCAGTCATTAGTGGGTTGGGTTTGGGTTGAATTCAACAGTGTGCTATGCAACTACTACATCATTAGGCTCTGGATGGCTTCCAGTGGCGTACTGTAAGGCCTATTTTTCATCCCAAACTGAAAACGAGATCTCCATGAAAATCGATGTTTTCAGCTACAGGAGGGCTCACAGACATGCCTCTTGTAGTTCTGGGGCACTTTGTAGGGGTTTTGGGGCAATAATGTGTGACACACAGCTGTCAAATGTACTCAAATAGCCGTGGACACCCCAGAATACGAGGAATTTTACACATCATTCACATTGAACCTTTGGACCTGTTTTGTTCTCACTGTGTAGGTGGTTCATATTTATCGTGGTGTTATGTTTCTCAGTGCCCAGCAACACAGAACAGCCTTTGTAAGAGATAGAACAGTGTAACATTCATGGCGAGGTGGTGATAAAAAAAAATAAAAAAGTGGACCAGGAAAATTAGAACTCCTCCCCCTCCCTGCGTTTGACAGCGAGACATGACACGAGACAGACCTGCAACACAGAAAAAATATGTCTAAAATGCAACCGTGTAAGGTTCATGGTCACACACAGCAGTCCTCATACAGATGAGTGCTGGCATTCGTACAGCTATGGCAGCGAAAAAGATCAGGCTCGACGAGGAAGCCATCAGTGAAATTCTGGTTGCGGCAGATTCCGAGAGTGATTCTGGTGCTGAGGCTAGTGATGTTGATGAATCTGATGAATCTGAAGAGGAACAACAACAAGCCTCAGCACAAGAAGAAGAGCCACAGGCTGGAACAAGTGGTGCAGGATTATCAAACTGGGGACTGCCTCAAGGAAGGAACATCACTGTCCATCCATTTGTTGGTCCAGCAAAAGGTGTAAAAAGGAGTGAGGCTCCACACATCAACAAAGACAGTTTGCCACTCTCTGTGTTGATGCTGTTTTTTGCACAAATTTTTCACCTGCTGGTGGAACAGACCAACCTGTACTACCAGCAACATGTGGACAAACAAGCCGGACCTAGCCACCGACAGTCTGACATTATGATGTCAGACATGATGACTTTCATTGCCTTGGCTCTGCAGATGGGACACGACTTGAAAGACACGCTTCATGACTACTGGTCTCGACTTAGACAGGTACACACCCCCTTTTACGGTGAGGCCATGACACGAGACAGGTTTCTACACATACTGCGTTTTTTACACTTTGCAGACAATGCACAGAGACCCGACCAAGGCGAGGAATATGACCAAGTGTGGAAAATAAGGACCGTTTTTGACACACTGAACCAGGCCTATGCTAAATTCTATAACCCCTCTGAACATTTGGCTGTAGATGAGGTGATTGTAAAATTTAAGGGTCGGATTATCTTCAGGCAGTACATTCCCGAAAAAAGGAAACGTTTCGGTATCAAAATTTACAAACTGTGTGACGACTCAGGTTATACATACGACATGAGAGTTTACTTGGGTAAAGACTCACACTCCGCCACTGACGACATGACTGCAACACACGCAACTGTCAGACATTTGACTCACAGAGTTGAAGGCTTAGGACTCAAACTGTTCATGGACAATTTTTTTTCATCCCCGAGACTTTTTGACGATTTAGAGAGACGTAAAATAAATTCATGCAGGACAGTATGGCCTGACAGAAAAGACATGCCCCCAGACTTTGGATGGAAAAAGCTAAAATTGAAAAGGGGTGATGTAAGGGTTAGGACCAGGGGAAATTTGACTGCATTAGCTTGGAAGGACAGATGAGACGTTTACATGCTGACTAACATGGACCCGCCACCACCAGAAGGAAATTTTTGTGAGAACAACAGGCCTGTGAACCTCACATTGTGGCAAGGTATAACCACCACATGGGCTACGTTGACAATTCTGATCGCATGGCGAACACCTATTCCATGTGTCGACACAGTTTCAAAGGGACCACGAAATTGTTTTTCCACCTTCTGGATCTGACAGTACTCAACAGTTGGATTCTGTTATCTTCGTGTGGGGCTAAGTATACCCACCAAGATTTCAGATTTCTTCTGGTGAGAAATTTGATCGAAAAAGTAGGAAGAAGCCAAGATTGCCCCACCCCCAGTTTGGGTGGAAAGCCAAGTGCCGCTGACACCAGTGTTACCAGGCTGGAGGTCCGGCATAGTCAACACTGGCCGGTAAAATCTAACATCGTCCGCTGCTGTGTCTGTTCAGGTTGGGGCCAGCGCAAGACAACAGCGTATAAGTGCCCCAAATATAACATTGGCTTGTGCGTGGTTCCTTGTTTTGGGGAGTACCACACAAAAGTAAATTTGTTAAAACAGTGTGTGTGTGTGTGTGTGCGCGCGTGGTGGGTGAACAGTGATCCAAGGAGCCACGGATCTTCTGTAGCAACCAGAATTATGTGAGTAACAACATTTTTAAACTAAATTCAAGAAATGCATGCATTTCACAGGTCTAATTTATTATAAAGATTGGTGAACAATTTTTTCCCGAATTAATCAACTCGTAAACAGACTGCGAAATTTTATTCCATTAAATTTGAGTGAAACATCTACGAAATATGATTTTTAAAATAAAAGCAAGCATAAAAATTTAAATCCCCAGTGAAAAAACCTCGGCTCGGTGGCTCTTGAGCGAGGGGATTTAATTCCAGCTAGCCGCGGCTTTAAAGGGTTAATGTATAAAAGAATGATTTATTTCACCCAACTATCTTTTTGTAACAAAAACAGTATCTGTCTTTGCAGTTGGCCACATGTTTCAATGTAAGGGGTCATCATCAAGTGAAGAATTATGCAATATGTAAAAGGAACGTAAACGAGCATTTGTTTTCCTTGAAAGAGATCTCTTCTCTGCAAAAACTTCCTGTTATTGCAATTTATAATGCTGTATAAAAATTCATTGAACATGGCCTGAATTATGCATGCTGTGAACATACCTTACACATATAAAGGTAAAGGTTCACCCTGTAACAGGCCCTGAGGGCCCAAGAGGGAGAGTAGAGGTATAGCTCTACCTGTTCATGAGCCTTGGCGTGAGGAGGGAATGGGGTGGCTAGCACCATGCCGCGGCTGCTTTACCCCTGGGAAAGAGACCCGGTACCCATTGTACAGGAGGCTGGGTGGGTCCCAGGGCCAGTCTGGATGGCTGCGGAAAATCTCGCCCCCAACAGGATTCAATCCCTGGACCGTCCAGCCCATAGCGAGTTGCTATGCCGACTACGCTATCCCAGCACGCACCTTACACATGTGTCATGTTATTTTAAAACCATTTTTAATTTAAAGAATTTCTCATTTTGTGTAACTTAAAAATGCTAAGTAACAAAATTGCTATATATTAATTTTATTATACTAAAATTAACTTAGTCTGTTTTATATTTGTATAACATTTTCTAAAGTGTCAGAAGTGAGTCTGTTGATCTACATACATATTTTTATTCTGTTATTTTTGTTACACCAACAATCTTAGCACAATATTTTTGGAGTAGAATTGGGTTCAGTGTAAGTTTTGTGTATTACTTTTTTGTGTTTTATTTTTTTTTGCGATATAAGTTGTTTTATTTATATTCTGAAGAGAAGTTTACTGCGATGTGGAACTGTAAATTGAATTATTACACAGAGATTACAAAATTAAAATATGACATATTTCTATAAAAGTGAACTAATAAACACCAACGAATACACAATTGGAACAGTATATATTGAAAAGTATACACACCCCTACATTACACCCCCCTATATATGTTTCGACAAGAGAATTGTCATCATCAGGGGTCATTCATTGGTGTCAAAGTCCACTTAGATGTCCATATGTCAAAGCCACACATTAACATTTTTGAATTCATAGGATCTTGCCACTGTACACGTGAATCCCTAAAAATGCTTGTTAAAATGAACACAAAATTAAAACCTAGAGATGCCCTCTTGTTGTGCAGCACATGTACATGTTTCTGTCCGTGATTTCACTTGGATGCTCTTCATGTAGCCACTCACTGGCATGTGTGTAGGTAGATCTTTTAGACATGTGTACAAACGTCTGCAGGCTGATTTTATGATGTCCTGCAATATAGGGTATGAAATTGTTTAATGAATGTAATAGAATTAAGATTGTCTTAGACTATGAATTGGATTTTGATGGTTTATCATGGTACGTACCTGTAATGGTGCATGCTGTGTGTATGGCGAGGTGTTCCAGTGTGCTGTTGGTCTGTGTTGTGGTAATGTTTATGGAAGCGCAAGGGGACTTGCGCATGCATGCAGAAGGTAGTTTTGTATGATGGTGAGTAAGGGATTGGCATCACCTGAGAATGAACCTTGTTTCTGGTGTAGTTGAAACTACACCAGAAACTTATACATATGCCAGCGATTGGATACATGAAGAGCATCCAGGTGAAATCACAGTCTGCAATATGTACATGAAGATTTGGACAAGTGCTGCACAACAAGGTGGCATCTCCAGGTTTTAATTTTGTGTTCATTTTAACAACCATTTTTAAAGATTCGTATGTTGTTCATTTTAACAACCATTTTTAAGGATTCGTGTGTACAGTGACAAGATCCTGTGAGTTCAAAAATTTTAATGTGTGACCTTAACATATGGATCTCTAAGTGGACTTATACACCTATGAATGACCCACTGATGGTGACGATTTTCTCATCAAGACATATGTAGGGGTGTGTATGCTTTTCAATATATACTGTTCAAATATTGTGCATTAGTTGTTGTTTATTAGTTCATGACGAACATGCACGGTGTGAATAACATAAATTTGTGTAATTACTTACACTTGCTGTAATGGTGCCGTTCGTGCAGTGCGTGTCATAGGTCAAAATAATAGTGAATGGATGATTTAAGGTGGAGTTATGCAATATAGTAAACATTGACATCTCTTGTTTTCGTGTTGTACTGTTGTATCAGAAATTACATTTTCAGTTTATCATTTATTTGATTGTTTTTTGTTTCTAAATATATATGATATTTTTCTAGAGTATTTGTGTGATTTCCTTTCTTTATAACATGTAACATATTCATAATTTCTTCAGTGGGTCCAAATATCTGTCAGTTTTCGTGTAAATGTTGGGCAAGTTTTGAATTTGTATTACAGTTTTTAAAAGGTCGGAGGTGTTAATCAAATTGTTTGTAGAAGAATCTCCCAGTCAGGCACACATACTTTTTCTTGCAATTTGGACAAGTGAGTTGATAAGTCTCACTTATTTCTGTAGGCTAATTTTTTTTCATTGAGGTATTTGTTTTAAAGTCTGTTCTTAAAGTAGTGTCCTTAAACAGTTAGTAATGATCATGTTTCTTTTCCAGTGTAAGTGAAGGTGGCCCATTTTGTCTGTTTTTCGTCTACTTTCTCTTTCTTCTCTTCCCTTCTTTCTGTTTCTTACTGTCTATATCACTTAGGATTCTGACATCATATTGGTTATTTTACACAATATTGTTAATTGTATTTCTCTTCCTTTCTCTATTTTACCTAGGGGCTGTGTACTTATTTTATTGTAATAATACCTTATTGCAACCAGTTTTATGTTCTAGTGGGTGACATGAATTGCTGGGAATAATTCAATCTGTTGTTGGTTTCCTAAATATAGGTATGTCAGTGTGTACTTTTTGTCTTGTTAATATGATATCTGAAAAAATTATCTTTTTCTTCTGCCATTGTGAATTTCATTTCAGAAAATATAGTATTGAAATCTTTCAGCATATTGTTTGTATATATTTTTGTGTTTTTATGTATGATTGAAATGTGATCAACATATGTAAAGTGGTTGAGTATGTGGTTTGTAAATACAGTTCAGAGAAGATTGGGGAGGTAGGGGCACACATCAGAAGTTCAATTTGGATATTGCTCGCCTTTGTATTGTGAATAGTTTTGATTAAAAATATTGCTACTGAAATTATTTTATATTCTATGTAAGCAGTTACTATTCAGCATTAATGTACTTATATTTATAAAGTTCTATACTGGGAAGGAAACAAGATGTATTACTAAACTTTGTACGTGTTGCGGTGCATGTTACAGGTTTGAAGAACAGCATGGGTTTATCTCGGGTGCACGGCGAGTATTTGAACGAGCAGTTGAGTTCTTTGGGGAGGAATCAATGGACGAGAGATTGTTTATAGCATTTGCAAAATTTGAAGAGGGACAAAGAGAGGTACATGTTGAGTATTGTCATAAGGATTCTTCACACATAACCTTGCAATATTTTGTCATATCTAGTGAATTTTTTCAATAGTCCTGGCTGAAGATTTGCGTACTTAATGCAGGAGCCTGTATAGGTCAGGGTCACTTATGACAGTGGCAAGGGAACTAGCTAAGTATACATCAGACTTAGTGGGTGTACAGGAGGTTAGGTGGGACAAAGAAGGGACTGTAAGAGCAAGGGAGTGTACTTTTTCTATACACAAATCGCCAGGTATTGATCAGATTCCAGCAGAATTGATTAAAGCAGGGGATAGGATAATTCGGTCTGAGATCCATAAACTTATTATTTCTATTTGGCATAAGGAGGAATTGCCTGAGGAATGGAAGGAGTCAGTCATTGTGCCTATTTATAAGAAGGGTGATAAAACAGACTGTAGTAATTATCGAGGCATGTAACTTTTGTCAGCACCATACAAAATTCTATCCAACATTCTTTTGTCAAGTTTAACTCCACATGCAGAGGAAATTATTGGGGATCATCAGTGTGGATTTTGATGTAGCAGGTCAACTACTGATCATATATTCAGCATTCATCAAATACTTTAGAAAAAATGGGAATACAATGAGGCAGTGCATCAGCTATTTGTAGACTTCAAGAAAGCCTATGCTTCGGGTAGGAGGGAGGCCTTATATAATATTCTCATTGAGTTTGGTATCCCCGTGAAACTATTAAGGTTAATAAAAATGTGTCTAAGTGAAACCTATAACAGAGTTCGGGTAGGCAAACACCTGTCTGAGACGTTCCCTATTAAGAAGGGTTTGAAAGAAGGAGATGCTCTGTTGCCATTGCTTTTCAACTTTGCTTTAGATTATGCCATTAGGAGGGTTCAGGCAAACCAGCAGGGCTTGAAATTGGATGGTACACTTCAGCTTCTGGTTTATGCTGGTGATGTTAATATATTGGATGGAAGCATACATAGTATAAAGAAAAATGAAGGAGCCTTAATGATTGCTAGTAAGGCAATTGGTCTAGAAGTAAATGCTGAGAAAACTAAGTACATCGTCATGTCTCGAAATCAGAATGCAGGACACAGCCACAACATAAAGGTAGATAATAAATCCTTTGAAAGGGTGGAAGAATTAAAATACAGTAAAACTCATTTAAGACATCCTCGGTTAAGAAAATTTCCCGCCTAAGAGGTCAGGATAAAAAAGCACCAAAATTCTCCCATTTTATGAACATTACACTTTGCCCTTTTAATACGTCCCCGCATAAGAAAATTTCCTGCCAGGAAGTAACAAATTTGATGACAAAACAATTTTTTACCCATTTAATACATTTTCTGTTTCAAAATCTTAAGAAATTCCCCGACTTTCCATTTGTTTTGTTTCCAAAACGCAGCATTCAAATGACACAGTCAGTTCATATAAGTTAATCTCCACGGTCATTTCCGCCACGCATCACGCAGCAGAATGACGCACCCTCATGGCCATCACGGGGGTGTCATATTTCTTCTGCGATGCTGAGACTGCAGTCAGTCAGTCACCACTACTTGGTCTTTCACGACAACTGAAAAATTGTATCAGGCACCCGGAAGCTGAACCCAGCTGTTCCGTGACCTGCATTTGCCTGTGTTTGGCAACACTGGCATGTGGCAGCTCACTTGCCACTTCAACTGCTTGGGACTTGGAGCAAACAAAGGCAGCCAATAACATTTGAAGAAGTTCAGGCGCGTGCTAGTCGAAGTGACACGATGTTCCATGTTGTTGGGGGGACAGCGGTTTGACACGAGATAAGTGGGTGGTTGATTGTGACCCTTGTTTCAACGTAACTTATCAGTGGTAATATAAATGCATCATGGTGTAGCGTGATTGTGAAACATTTGTGGTGACTGTGTGCAGATAAGTTACATGAGCAATTCCAGAAAATAAATTCAAGACACTGCAGAGTTAGTGAAAGTGGCTGGAACTACTGACCATCCCTTATGGTCTACCTAAAAGCAAACCTATGGAATCTGAAGATGTATACTGCAACTGTTTTTGAAAAAAGAGGAAGACAACCTACACTTGAAAAATATTTCAAGGAAAAGTAAACATCTGGAGTGGAATGTGAACTTGTGAATGAAAAGTCAGTGACAGTATAGATAAAGGTGTAAATAAAACTGTGAATGAAAGGTTGCAGACAGAATGGTTAAATCGTCAGATACAAGTGAGAATGTGTTAAGACAGCTGCAAATTGTACAAATTCAGCAGACATATGTAATAAGTTCACAAAAAAATTTATGAACTAGAACTTTTCCGTCCTCCCCTTTTAAGAAATTTCCGGCTTATGAAGTCAGATTTTCTTGGAATTTTCAAGAATGTCTTAAGACGGTTTTACTGTATTTGGCAACAACCCACACAAATCAAAACTCCATTCGTGAAGAATTTAAGAGCAGTTCGAAGTCAGGGAATGCTTGCTATCATTCAGTGCAGAATGTTGTGTCTTCCAGGTTGCTATCCCAAAACACAAAGATTAGGGTATACAGTTTTACCTGTTGGTTTGTATGAGTGTGAAACTTGGTCTCTCACACTGAGGGAGGAGCAAAGACTGAGGGTGTTCGAGAATAGGATGCTGAGGAGGATATTTGGGCCTAAGAGGGATGAGGCAACAGGGGCATGGAGAAGACTACATAACGAGGAACTTAACAACTTAACAACTTATATTATTCGCGTAATCAAATCAAGAAGAATGAGATGGGCAGGGCATGTAGCACATACGGGGGGGAAGGGGGGTGCATTCACAATTTTGGTTGGGAGACCTGAGGAATGCGACCACTTGGGAGACCCAGGCTAGATGGGAGGATAATATTAAAATGGGTCTTCAAGACGTGGGAAGGGGGGGCATGGACCGGATTGAGCTGGCTCAGGATACGGACAGATTGCGGGCTCATATGAATGCAATAATGAACCTCCAAATTCCAGAAAATGTGGAGGATTTCTTGACTAGCTGTGACACTTGTTAGCTTCTCAAGAAGGCCTCTGCTTCATGGAGTGAGTCAGTTATTGCCACCATGTAATATTGCCATACATGAAATGGTGTACACTTGTATTTTAAACTTGGTCATCTATTTCAGCTTCCGTTCTCTATTCCGTAAGGGAACTGAGTCTTTATGGCATTGCTGATTTGTGCTTGCATATGCACATGCAGGGTGACATGATTAACCCTTCACTGAGGAAGGTCAAGTATACTTGCACACAGCTATGTTATATGCCACAGGGTGATGACTGCAGCATGCAACAATTTGTGAAAAATCGTTTTATTTCACTTTGTGTTATTATAATTAGGATTGAATGCTCTTGTGTTTGATGTATAAAGTATTTTATAAGCCTTGTATTTGATTGTCCTTTGACTTCTCTTGGTCTGTAGCTCTGAGAAAGCCCTGTGTGGCAGCACTGTGACTAGACAGATACAGTGGTTGCATTGGCCAAAATATTTCAGGTATGAGTAATATGGATGACAGAAGAGGTCATCAGCTTTATGTCAATGACAAGACTGATTAGACTTTATAACTTCTTGGGACTGCTGTGACAGGTACACTTGTAGAGCATTGGGATTGTGCTTCCATTTTATGGGACTTCTTTATACTGTATAAAAATATACATATTAACTTGGTGTGTATGTGTATCTACAGTCAGTAGTTGCTGGCTAATCCATTGTTTTTTTGGTATTCCTTGATGGCACTTCAGTTGTCATGGTCTGTAATTCAATCAAAGTGTCATTGTCAAAGCAGAGCTACTTGATGGATAGGGACACAGTAACATTAGTAAATACCAAAGAAGATTTTGCAGATTGAGATGATAATGTGGTGTGTTCACGTGGTAGTTATGATGAAGTAGAAGATGTAAATATTAGTAGGCAAGATAGTGATAATGATGCTGATGAAGCCAGAGTTAGTGTGATATGCCCTTGGGGACATGATGCATTGTACTGGACAAAGGGAAATGTGCACTGAGTTAGTGGAATTCAGAGCACTGCATAAGCTGTGACTGCAATTGTGGACATTTTGCACTACCTTTTTAGGATGGAATAGATAGGACAGATGGTAGCAGGATTACGGTTTTACAAGATCGCCCCCCCCCCCCCCCCCAAAAAAAAGATTAGGGGTGAATGTGCAGAAGCCACGTATTGGAGGTGAGGCGTATATGATCCTGGCACTGTTCATTCTAGTGAGCATTATTTAAAAAATAAACTCGAGTATGTACTTGTCATAATCAGCTGGAAGCCACACCCATTCTATCATTCGTCTGGACCAGTTTAAATTTATTTGCATCAACACTAAATACAAGTATAAAGGTCCTGCAGAATTTTTCAAAATCATTCCTGTCCTTGACCATTTAGATTCTAAGGTTAAAATCCTGTATCTTCTATAGATGAAAGTCCACTTCCTTTTGAGCAAGACATCCCTTGGAAGCCTTCACAGTTTGACATAGAGACTTTTGAAATATACCCTTTACTTGTGTGAGTTAAGTACTGGCTATGTATGGTTGAGAATCCTCAGTTTGTGAGGGATGTACAACTTTGAGACTACTTGTACAGCTCGGCAAATCTAGCTAGACTCCTAAGTCACAGAAAACTGATTGTGCAGGCTATATGATTAAACAGGTAGAATGTTCCTGTAAAAGTGAAAGAAGAGAAACTAAAGAGGTCAAATAATTCACAACATGGACCTGTATTAGTTGTCTAGTACAGTATCATCTGTCCGTCATTTCTGAAAGGACCACAGGGAAAAAATGATAAGTGTGGGAAAATGGTTGTTGTGGGAAAGCATTATGTGCATCATGAACATGAGAAAACAGCAACAAATGAAATGAAGACTGTGTTTTTCACTTAGGTCTACAAAAATAACAAACAAATAAGAAGTTATGTTAATACCTGTGTAGGAATCACTCTTTAGGAATTTGTTATGAAGTAAAAGGACAACTTATGTGGAGACACTGTGTGTCCTGCATGTTGCTTAGTATTAGCAACCAAACTCTTTACTGGATTGTCATGAAATTCACTACAGAAATTCTGTACAAAAACGTGTCCAGCAAGTGTGAATTTTGTGAAAACCAGCAAAATGAAAAGCATATTTTACTGAAGGGTGTAATTTTAAGATGATTCATCCCCACTGTGTTATTAAACCAGTATATATTTTTCAGTATACAGTCATGCACAACCTCACAGTAGAAGTTTGTTTAAGATGACTAGTTTTTGGCTGGATATAAGTCATTATCAGTTCTTTTTTCTGAAAAACCCTCAGTGGAAATTTATTACTGCAAATTTGTGGTAATAAATGTACACTGAAGGTTTTTCAGAAAAAATGCTAGATGGTGGCTTATATCCAGCCAAAAACTAGTTGCCTAAAAACTTGTACTCTAAGGTTGTGTATGACTGTATACTGAGTAATATGTAAGGGCATAAATCAGATTTTGCCCTCTTTTCTACATTTTTCATCTGATTTCTATAAAATTTGATAGGCGATGTGCACAAAAATTTATTCAGCTATTGTGTGTTTAGTGAAAATTGGGGAATGAAAGGCACACGTTACATAGAAGCGTAAATGATGTCGCATGCATACTTTCCATATTTATTGTCTGATTTGTGTGAAATTCTGTTTAAGGGATCTGAATGTAATATTGTTGAGCATTTGTGAATTTCATGAAAATTGGTACAGGGAGTGCCACAGTCTTCTTACTGGTGTGACTAGAATTACGTTAACCTGCGTACCAACATCCTTCTTAGCATTTCTCCCTCACCCCCACCACTGCTGCATTCCTTGCTTGGCTGAGGCATGGCAAAATTTTCAGAAATATAGTTACAGCTCTAACACTAATTCCGAGCGTGGGCAGGTTACCACTACTGTGTGTTTCAAAAACATCACATTTTGCCATTTTTGCTGTCAGATATGATCATTCCGGGAATAATGTAGGTCAGAACCAAGAATTCTAAATGAGTGATGCAGTAAAATGACATCTTGTGGAACAGTGCATCCAGTCTAATTATATGTTGTTTATGTGGGCAACTTTTTCTGGACCAGCGAAATGATATTTGTGGGAAGGTGACACATACATGAATAGTGGCTACATGTTTCACTGTATAGTGGGTAATAAGACGGTAGCAATGATCTCTATATTCCACATCAAAGAAACAAGAGGAGATACTACAGAACAATGTTGGCAAGTCAGAGTTTGTTACTAGAATGTTCTAAAGAGCATAAAATGATGTGTTCCCATGCAATTGATGAGACCCTAGGAAGACTGGCAGAGTAACATTTTCTCAGGAGAGAATTCCTCTAACAAAAAGAAGTCAGAATGGTGTGTTGCGTGTAAGAAACATAGAGAAGCAGCAGGAACTGTATCAGTGCCTCAGTGGTCTAGTGTGTGGAAGAGTGTTTTGGGGTGCATTATACCTAGAATATATATATGTATGTATGTATGTATGTATGTATGTATGTGTGTGTGTGTGTGTGTGCGTGCGTGCGTGCGTGTGTGTGTGGTTCATACACAGCATCACTAAACGAACCACTAGAAGTAAACATTTCATGTAAATAGAAAATGTGTTTGGTCGCCTTGTTCATTATATGAACTGTCAATTTTGATTAAAGTCCCTTGAAAAGTACGGAGTATCTGACTGTTGAAATAGCCTGTAATTTTGTAGCTGGTTCTTTGGTGAAAAAATTCCAGAGGAAAGTGATACAACTTCAGGCCATGGATAACATTTAAGCATGCTATTGAAGGTTAAGCCTTAGTGTTCCTTATAAAACAGGGAAAGTGGGTTGGCAAGTGAAGATGTGGAGAAGGGAAAATATATCCTGAGACTGAAGGATTTAAATTGGAGAAGGGACTCTTGAACTTTCACATTATCGTATGCAGAGTTTTGAACTAGAGAATATAAACAAATTCCAGGAAAAATGCGTGGCACCCACTGTCCATATGTACACATATAATGGGATCTGCATAAATTGTTCTTATGTAATTGTAAGGGTGCTAGAGCAGCTGAGCCAGTTTAGTGCCTGGTCTGTGGGCTGGGTAATTGGGGTTTGATTCCTGGTAGGAATGGGATTTTTTTCCTTCACGGTACATTAAGACAAGTGGGTTTTATGCAGGCTCCTGTCCATTGGGTATTGAGGGCCTTTTCCATGTGGGTAGAGAAAGGGGCTGGGGTGTAAAGCTAACCACTAACAGATGCTGAATCTATATCTCTGCTTCCTCATGTATCTTCATGGTGCAGTGCTTAATTAACCAGAGGCTCATCTTTGCCACTACCTTGTAACTTATTGATCTACTTTGTGCATTATTTCTGCTGCCACTGAGTTTCCAGACATTCTAATTCAGCACTGTCTTACATGTAGCTACAGTAGTTCTTCAGTTCATCCCTGTCAAATTGAATAATAAATATTGATTTTGTGTATTTATCATGATGTTATTTTATATTACAGATAGATGTGTTCATAAAAATAGAGGATTTTTAAGTCTACCATTGAACCAAATTTCAGGTCACTGTATTAATTTTCAGCAATGTCAATCCTGCCTCAAGTACTATTGCTGTTACGGTGGTAGAGATGTGAAAAAGTGAAGGGGGTTATTGTTCCATTGGCATGACATTCATATGAATTTTCATGAATATTAGTAATGTACATGATGATATCTTAAGCCTATATTTCAGCCTTCTGTTAAGAAAATGGCGTAGTGTGCATGCATGTTTGTATAGATGGATTGCAGCAGTATTTTATGTCAGGAATATATGAGTGTGTAGGATTTCAAATGTGTTCAGGGATGAGACGCTTTGAAATATGTGGTAAGGAATATACACTTGCATTCTGTTACAACATCATGAAAGGGACAATATTTTGTGTCACCATAAATGAATGTTGTTATAACCGAGGAGTATAATGTTATGTCTAACAGCGAGGAATTAATTGGTACCACAGAATATCTGATGCTATAGTCAAGGTGTTGTGTAAACCAATGTCATTATAACAGAGTTTGACTGTGATTTCCTGCATGTATTGTTTTACTGCATAGTGTTCATAAGTCTTGGCATCTGTTAAAATATACTAATAGATGTGTAAAACTCTGCTAGATTTTTAAGTGTTCACGATGCATGTAGGCAGGACTTTAGACCAGTTAGGAGGACTTTTCTGGGCTATTAGTAGAATCATAGTGTGCAAAGTGAAGGGTTAATTATGATCTGTTACTTTAAAGCATGGTTTATCTGTTATTAAATGATATTTGTTTCTTTATTTTTCCTGTTATCTCTGAGCCAATATATTGTACAAACAGCATTTCCTCTTTCCAGCATGATCGAGCCAGAGTGATCTACAAGTATGCATTACAGCACATTTCTAAGGATCAGACACAGGAGTTGTATAAAGCCTACACAATTCATGAAAAGAAATATGGTGATCGAACAGGGATAGAAGATGTTATAGTTAGCAAGAGGAAATATCAATATGAGGAGGTGGGAAATTAAAACATCCTCTTAAGTGTGAAACTTTTAACCTGGATGAAAGTGACAGTTATTTTGGCACATACGGTGCTTACTTACCTGTGTACATTTAATACATGTCCAAATTAAGTAATAATAAATGCTTACTGGTACTGGTTTTTTTAGTGTTTCCACTTTTTTATTTGTTTTAATATATTCTTTACAGGAGGTGAGAGCTAACCCAAATAATTATGATGCTTGGTTTGACTATCTCCGTTTAGTGGAAAGTGAAGGTAATCTTGATGTAATTCGTGAGACGTATGAGAGAGCTATCGCCAATGTTCCACCAACCAAAGTGAGTGACCTTATGTTAACTTCATGTAGCAGAATATGTCTTGAGCAGGCAGCCAATCATCTCTTTTGTACCTATTTTAACCCTTCGGCACCAAAGAATGACTGTAGTCATTGGACAGTTTTGTGCCAAGGGAAGCAAAGGATGATTAAAATTCTTGCGCAGAATGTGTCAATTATGGCATGTTCTTATACAGTCAGCTGATATATAGTGCTTTTATGTACACTATATAGCTGTCTGCTCGAGTTTGAAAGCAAGTTTATCAGAATGTTTTCTCCCTGCTCCATTAAATCCACGAATTTAATTCTGACACCAAAGGGTTGATATTGCTGTGTAATTTACTCCTCCATCTCCCATGTGGCCTCTTCCTTGAATGTTACCTGACTAAACTTCTGCAGGATTTTCTTATCTATTTAATGTGTCCTGCTTGCATGGGTGTTTCATTCTCATTTTGGTCACCCTAATGATGTTTGGTAAAGAGAACAAATTAGTTTGCTGTGAGGTGTAGAGAGAAGCTGCACACAGGATATGCCTCCTAGCACCTTGTTCTCGATCTGTGTTCTTCTCCTAATGTAAGTGACAGAATTTCACACCAAGAGAAGAAAAAGGGTTTGGTGTATTTTAATCTTCATGCTTATAGAGACAAAATGTGAGTGCAAACCATTTTGAACTGAATGGCAATATGTGTTCATCATATTTAGTGTCTTAAATTTCTAAGGGAATGTCATTTTGAATAATTTGTCAGTCTTCACATGCTTTAACTCGTGCTGCACTTTTTAAGTGTTCGTTGTGAGGGATCTTCAAAAACGGCCACACTTTTTTTTTCTAGTTGTCACATGTATGAAGTAAACCTTTGAGAGTTGGCAGCACTGTAACCGGTTATGTGATATGTCAGCACACTGATGGTCTCTATGTTGCTGTCAGTTTGTGAGTTGCTGTTGAGCAGGGAACATGGCTGCATCACTTTAGTTTGCACCAAGTAAGAACAGATATGTGTTGTACTTTTTTATGGTCACAAGGTGTGTACGGTGCTGAACTTCACACATGTATATGTACTCAGCATGCGGACAATGCTTTTTCTGGAAGAAGTGTGTGCAAGTGGATAGAAATGTTCAAGAAAGGCTGGACAAGTCTGACTGTTGCAGGGAGCTCAGGATGCCCCTCAATATTATCCAGCAGTGAGAAACTCATAGAAGCCAGAGCCATGGTTCTCAAGGATAGAAGAGTGACTGTTACAGAAATTACACACAGATTAAGCATTAGCCAAGGGTAAGAATACTGAATAGTGTATGACAGGCTTGGATGCAGCAAGGTTTATGAATGATGGGTGCCCAGGCAGTTGATGGAAGAGCATAAGTGTTGCCATATGGACATCTGCTGCCATCAGTTGGAATGTTATTACAACCAAGGTGAGCATGTCTTGAATCTCATCACCATCAGGGATGAGATCTGGATTCATCGTTGTGAACGTAAGAGCAAATGACAGAGTATGCTGTGGAAACACACAACTTGTCCTGTTTCCAAGAAGTTCACATTGTGGCCTCCAGATGGCAAGCTTATCCTGATGGTGTTTTGGGATTCACAAGGCCCTGTTTCTGAACATTACCTACAAGTGCAGTGTAGAAATGGGATCAGAGTAACAAGTGCCTGCTCAATGTGATCAGTATATCGTCAACGATATACTGATCATATACGATGAATCACTCACCAACGCCAGCACACTAACAAGCTCTCTCAACAAAATCCACAGCAACCTCACATTTACACCATCCCACGAAGTGGAGGGACGAATCAGTTTCTTGGACTTATGGATAATGCGCAACAACTCTTCCCTGGAAATCGACATCTTCCGAAAACCAACCACCACAAATACAACTATACACCACCTATCCAACCATCCAACAGAACACAAAATGGCGGCATACCAGTTCCTCATACGCCGGATGAACTCACTCCCACTCAAAGACTCCCGCAAGCAAAAAGGATGGAATACAATCAAGCACATCGCAGCGGCAAACGGATTCCCACTGCAAATAATCAGCTCAGTGAAAACACGACTGGAGAAACGGGAAGAAACTCCTAGACAACCCACAGACACACACAGAAAACGGATCACACTGACATACTTTGGGCCATACATCCGATCCATCAGCAACCTATTCAAGCAGGCAAATTTACAAGTGACCTACAAACCCACCAACAGGATCGCTAAATTACTCCGAACACAACCCAGACATAACAAAAACGACTACGAGAACAGCGGCATCTACAGCCTCAGATGCGCCACCTGCCACCTAATGTATGTTGGCCAAACCGGCCGGAACCTGAAAACACGCTAGATACATCCGCTCCAACAACCCGCAGTCAGCATACGCACAGCACATACTACAACAGCGACATGAATATGGACCCATGCAGGACACCATGACTCTAATCCACCGAACAAACAAAGGAAGATGCATGGATACAATCGAACAACTACAGATCCAGAAACACCACCAGGAACACTGGCTCATACCAGAACAAAAACCACATGAATACAACCGCCTATTTCAACTGCTGTACGACACCCAGACGCAACTTGGCAACACATGAAGACCCCCCCGCCTAACGGCTCCCTGACCAACACACATTCCAAGCATACCCCACTAATGTGCGACACAAGCTGAGACTACAAAAGAGTTCACATCTCCATAAACGGCGCAGTGCACAGTCAACAGCACATTCTGGCTAAACTGTATAGTGCAACATAGTGTAACAACAACGGAAGGTTTCTCCCTGAAGATGACCCAGCAGGGTCGAAACATGTAGGAGTGAGTTATAATTGACGAGAATAAACTCTGTGTGCATTTGTTGGTGTTTAAAGTTTTTTGTATTACATTAATGTGTGAAGAGTCTTAGAGCTGTGGATTGCCATGTATAGATCGGGAATTCTGAAGAAGTTAGTAGAGATGTGCAGAGCAGTTAGCAGTGAGATCTTTATCAAAGTCAAAGGGAAGGAAGTTTCAGATGAGTTTATATCACAGAAAGGTTTAATGCAAGGAGACACTGTTGCTCTTGTGCTGTTCGATATGGCCTTAGAGATGTAGATTTGGAATGCATGTGTACACAAGGGGTGATATATTTTTTAAAAGCCATGAAATTTGGGCATATACTGATCACATCATTATCCCGGGAAGAAGGATTGAAGATGTGCAAGAGGTTTTTAACTCCCTTGTAAACTCTGCACAGAAATTAAGAGTGATGATAAATGAAAGCAAAACAAAATTCTTGACTTTGTCAAGGAAGACAAGGAGCTTGGAACTATACATAAAGATTGGAGAATATACCTCTGAGATTGTTGAGCAATTTGCGTATCTTGGAAGATTATTAAATCCTAGTAATGGCATAAGAAGAGAGGTAGAAAGGAGAATAAACAATGCAAATGTACCATATTTTGCACTTCTGACGTTGCTTAAAACTCAGATCTTCCCCAGATATGTCAAGATTAGAACTTACAAAAGTTGATTAGACACAGCTTCCTGTATGGAGCAGAAGCACGGACCCTAAGCACAGATATTTGTGAGTGCTTGAGGACATCCGAGAGGGCAGTCCTTAGGAGGATTTATGGAGCTGTATATAGAAAGGGCCAGTGGAGAGTGAGATACCAGTGTGAATTACAGACACAGTAAGAGGGTGTGGACATTGTCACCCTCATAAAAGTGGCAAGAATGAATTGGGTTGGCCACATAAGTAGGATGGATGATACCAAAAACGTCTAGCAAATTTTCAACAGTCAACATGGGGATGTAAGAACAAGACGAAGACCAAGGTCTAGATGGTGGGAATGTGTTTGGACAGCTAGTAAGAAGGGAAGAATTGTGAATGGGAGGAAAGCATCTAGCAATAGGAATGAATGGAAGAAGGCCATTGAGGAGGGGAAGGCCCACTTGGGAATGTAGGGCCTCAGCTGTTGGTCTAATGTGTTATTTTTTAAATCTGAATTTTCTTCAAACCTGAATCTTTACATGGTGGAAGTCCTGTATAGTTCAGTTTCTGTGAGTAAACATTGCAATCACCCCATTAATAATATGGGTAGTATTATGGAAACATATTATTTTTTAATGCAAGGTTTTCAGATCACTTCTGTTGATGTTCACAGAGCAAGTCTCTTAATTGCTGGTTCTTAACTTAGCTTTGATGTGGCTGATTGCCTGGGAGGATTTTAGTATGTTACTGCCTTTTATGAAATTTTTCATTCAGGTTAAATGAAACGTCTTGAAATTTTTTTTAGGAAAAGCCATTCTGGCGTCGCTACATCTACCTGTGGATCAATTATGCTCTCTTTGAAGAACTGGAGGCAGAGGATGTGGAGAGAACTCGGCAGGTGTACAGGGCTTGTCTGGAGTTGCTTCCACACAAGCACTTTACCTTCACCAAGATCTGGCTGCTGTATGCCCACTTTGAAATCAGGAACAAGAACCTGACTGTTGCCAGGAAGAGCCTGGTACTGTACTCTTTTCAAGCCTCTTTCTTCTGTACTAATACAGTATAGTATAGTAGTCTTTTAATGCTCAGACTCTTTGAGATATTTCATTCATCTTCTGTTGTCCCAGTGTAATTTTCTGACTGATATTTAACTGCTGTAGCAATTGAGAGCAGGGTACTCTTAGAAGGTGATCCATGTCCACTATGTTGTTATTATTTTTTTTTTTTTGCAGACAGCATATGCTGAAGTGAGTGCAGTACTGGTAGATTGAGGAAGTACTGAAACTGTATGGATATTTAGTTTGTTTAAATGGGCTGTGAGGCTGCTGTGTTCAGTTAATGATGGCTACAGCTTTTAGTGTGGGGACTTTAGGGATTATGCTTTTGTAGCTGAATACGGTGTTTTAGTTTCTTTGTTTGACTTTGTATTGAGTAATCTTAACTTTTATCATCCTAAGCGACCATATGCTGGGCTCTAAAATGTAAGCGCCAGTGGCCTGGCATGCTGTATGCTGGTCTCCATGTGTTTGCGGTAGCACGCTGCAGGAAACTTCACAAAATAAATATTTTTGTTACATACTTTTTCATGGAGATGTTTTATGGTTTTGAAGATTGCAATCACCGGTTGGTATATCATGAATTCAATTTTGTATGGTAATATTCAAAACACCAAGAGACAGTCTCACATCACACTTCTTGCATGTGACTTGAACTTGTTTTTTAATTCCTCGTGCAGAACAAGCTTGGTAGTACAGTCTTGAGGAAGGAAATGGCCAACAGCTGGTGAAGTTTACTTCAAGCCGTGTAGCTTGTTTCTTTGAAAAACAGGGCCTGCCCAGGGGTTGACGTGGGTGAGGTAGACTCCCAGCCCTTTCAATCAAGTTCCACACGAGTGAAAGTCAGAAGTCTCTGTACATACTTTAGTCCTACACGCAGTCAAGAGAAGGAAGCTGTTTAGAATTTTCATGTCTAAGAAGTGGAAAAATAGCTTTTTTGTCCACTTCCATGTCCACCGTGGTATTGAGTAACTGTTTGTCATCCTGTCACCTAAGTCAACTTAACCCATATGTTTGTTGCAGTCTGTGTGACCCCGCTTGTACACCCTTTGATTGGATGTAGTGTGTGTATGTGTGTGTGTGTGTGTGTGTGTGTGTAGACTTTTGTAACATGAATAACACAAACAGGCACCTGCTAAACCAGCCTCCAACAGAGAAGCAGCTTTCACTGCACTAAGAAACTTGCCTTCAGAAGAATTTGTGAACGGCGAAGTTGTTGTTTTCTTGACACAAAATGCAACCGGAAAGAGGTCATAAAATCGTACCCATAGGGCTAGAATTGTAAGAAGAGAAAAGTACAGATCTTGTCAAAATTTTCTGGCATATTTTGAAGTAGAACAAAGAATTCTTATATGTGGTAAAAACAGGAGTGAAGAAATTATAGAAGAAATGTTTAAAAATGTAGTGTAACCAAGACCGATAGAATGTGACTGAACATAGCTTCATATACATATAAACAATTAATTCTTGATAAAATCAGTTTTTATTTGGACCTTACAATGATAGAACTGCATTTTCTACAATTTATTTCTAAATCGCTGCATTTTGGAAATTTAAGTGTCCACGCTACACGAGAAAAGTCCAGCTAGCACAAGATACACTGGGCATTTAAACCCGTCTCTTAAAGGTTGAGAAAATCAGTGATGTTTTTGGAGAAAGAGTAACCTATATCCCACAAAAGGAGCTAAAAAATGCAGAGTTGGAAACATAAGTGAAGTTAGTAGTTGACTGAGGCAAGTAATAATGCAAGCCTGTAAGTAAAACAGTAGCAGTTTAATTGGGAGTGGAGCTACAGTATGACCAGTGTAATGAAAGCAGTGAAATTGTATTGTGGATGGAAGGTAAATTTGCCTCTGCATGCCATGAAGTCATGTGGGGGAGTGGGGCTACCCTCATTCCTAACCTTGTCACTTAGAGGTGATTAGTCACCTTTGTGCCCTGGCCACTTTACCGTGGGGAAAGAGTCTTCAGTACCCATTGTACAGGGGGCTAGTTGGGCACCAAAGGCAATCTGGATACTTTAAAGAAGGGAAAAGCCTCTTGTACAGTCTGTAGCATTGTCCCTGTGCTGACTGCACTGTCTTGGTTCCTTATGTGGTTGATACAAGAACAAGCTTCATTTTTCAAATGTCTGTGTAAATCACTGTTATCTATGACAGGGAACCACTATGTAATATATAAATTTATTTGATTAACTGGGATATCTCAGTCAGTAAGAGACTTGCTATAGGTTGGATGACTGATTTCCAAGACAGGCAGAATTCTGTATGTAAACACATTTAGGCCAACTCTGTGGCTCAACCAGCTTCCTGCCCGATGGGTATGGCAAGGGGCTAGTGCATGAAGCAGTGCTCAGGTGAGGTCTACTTTGTATGAGTTAAGGCCTGCTACAACTCAGTGATAAGTTGCTGACTCATCACTGCTAACGTCTTGGTTTGATCCCAGGCCAGTCCATGTGGGACTTATGTGAACAGACTGGCACTAGGACAGATCTTTCTCAATATACTTGGGTTTTCTCGCTGTCATTCCACCAGTGCTTTGTACACATATTTCATTTGACTATCATCAATGCTATGTAATATGAGTGATTAATGGCAGTGTTAAATATACGTTTCAGTTCACTTCATGTGATTCAGTGGTTAACGCATGTAGAGGTAAACAAAAACAAATTCTATTCTGCAGCACTATGATGTGAAGGTTTATACTTATTGATTTTACTGTAATGTTACCACATGTTACATTTATTGTGAAGACACGTTCTAGTGGTAAGACTGAAGGAAACCACAGTTGCTCACACTAAAGTTTCGTGTTTATTTTGTTACAGGGTATGGCTCTTGGGATATGTCCAAAAGACAAGCTATTTCGAGGTTACATAGACCTAGAAATTCAGCTACGAGAATTTGATCGTTGTCGCATCCTGTATCAGAAGTTTCTTGAATTTGGTCCGGAGAACTGTGTCACATGGATGAGGGTAAGTTGTTTCTTCCTAAATTCTAGTGAAACGAAAAAGTGCATATAACTAAAAAAAAGGCTGTATTTAACAGAAAGTAGATAAAATAATTAATTTTATTTAAGGCCATAATATAGTTCTGTCAAGGAGGATGATCAGGGCATGTGTTACTGTGACCTTCCCTCTCTAAGTAAGTGGATACTGTAAGGGTGGGTACACACTTGTAATGTTACCGCGTATCGTAATGCCGTAACATTACAAGTGGCTGACACGGTATGGAGTTACGAGCTAAACTTGCATCCCGTAACAGTACGGCATAACAGTAACCACCACACGTAACACTGTGAGGTTTCCAGTTTGTTACTGGGGCCCAAGTGAGTGCGATGTCTGTGCAGCTAGCAGCAGCTTCGTACATTTACGTACATTATGCTGGAAAAAAAAAAAAGAAAAAAAGAAAAAACAGCAGCGATGGTGTCAAATGCAACTGTACTCAAGCAGGGAAGTGTACAGTGCTTCAAGTTTATTAATGGACTTGAATTATCAGTCGGTCAGTGGGTTATATAAAAATTTCACCAGAATGTCTCCTACTGAATTTGAATATTTAATTCATTTGATATTTTATTGTAGTGCAGTGGATGCTTTGGGTCCCATATTATTTGCTTATTCTTATAGGCGTCTATAAATTCTATCACTCTTTCCTGAGTCCACTCCATTCTGAACGCACAGCCGCAAAAGTCGCACAAAAAGAACTGACCCATAAGACGGTGGTGTACTGGGTACGTGACACGGAGCACGTCCACACTTGCTCAAGCCGAAACTGTAACATCCCTTTGATGCGACAGACAAATACCGACATCGCACCGAACAAGCCCATAACATTACACTGTAACCAACTTTTGCTACGTTACGGTGTCATGAGTCGCGTCCACACTGTCACGTTACGGTGTTACATTACGTGGTAACGTCACAAGTGTGTACCCGCCCTAAGAGGTAACAGAAACGGTGTAACACACCTCCTATATTGCAGTGTGATGAAGCTACGTGTTTTAGCTTAGAGGCCATCACTGGGCTGCCTAAAACAGACACAGAGGAGGTAATCATTTCAGTGTATTATATGTTAGAAGGTTTTTGAGGTCTCAAACTATCTACAGAATGCACTCTTTTGTGTAGCATGGGGGCTGAGTTTTAATTTATTGAGTAGTATGCTGAGCCCTAATATTGTGCTGTTTTTAGCGTCTTTTTAGATATAACATCTTCCCACAGTGTTCATATGATGGCCTTTTATGGTAATATAAACTATGCCCATGTTTATGTCTGTCTTGCCTAGAGAATGTTGTGTATGAGGTGTTGGGTGAGGCTAGAATTATTGCTGCATTTTTGGAGCAGTTGAACATGTGTGTTTTATCTGGTCATAAAGGTTCTGCCAGAGCATGTCTGATGTTTTTCTTGGAACAATATGGGCATTCTGGTTGGTAGCTTTCACTCTTTTTATGTTTCATGAGGTTGTTTGTGGTTTTCTGTTTTTAGAATTTTGCCATTGGTGTTGTTAGTCAGACAGGTAACTTTCAGATTACTGTAGTGTTTGTGAATAGCATTTTGATGTGTCTGATTTGCTTGCCTGTGTAAGCGATGGTGATCCATTTCTTGCATGTGTCATTTTTGTTTGTATTGCTTAGTTATTTTCATGTTTCTTGTTTAGAAAATGTTGTTGATGTATCCATTGTTATATAGTGTGCTTTGTAATATATATCACGCAGTCTCTTTTTATATTTAGTGTTCGTAGGATATGAGTCCTTCCTGTTTATTAGGTAACTGATTGCCGTGTGCATGCATGCACGCGCGCGCGTGTGTGTGTGTGTGTTGGGGTGCCATGAATCATCATGAATGATAGTATCTCTGGCAGAGTGTTTCCAGTATACTGAGAATTCCATGCTGCTCTCATTTATATGTTGTAGTAATAAGTAAGGGTTCTGAGAAATTACTGGCAACAAAGTCTGTGCTGTAAAGAACATATATTTTATAAAAGGCTTGAGCTCTTAAACCTTCACAGATAGCAGCACATTGCAGTAGTTACCTCCTTTATGGATGTTTTAGTTGGCCTCATGTTGACTTAGACTACACTGAAGTATGTAACCAAATTACTCCTTATCGCATGTCAATGAAGGAGTTACATTAGACTGATCTACCATTCATTTATCTCTTACAGTACACACTAGGATATCTGGATGTCTGAAACCAGGATTAAGTGGATACTACATGAATACTACATTCCATGTGCTCTGTGCATTGAATTTTGTTTTATAAGGTGGGATGGGGGGTGTAGTGGCTGCTATTAGCATGAAACAAAATGCGATTGCAACTTTCTCCCAGAATATATGTATGATCAACTTTTCCCTTTCATCAGTTTGCTGAACTGGAGTCCCTGCTAGGAGACATAGACCGAGCAAGAGCTATCTATGAACTGGCAGTTAACCAGCCTCGTTTGGACATGCCTGAATTATTGTGGAAGGCATATATTGATTTTGAAGTTGGATTGGGTGAAACTGAAAAAGCCAGGGAACTGTATGAGAGATTGCTGGAAAGAACATTACATGTTAAGGTACAGAGAATTCTGTATTATAATTATATTATATTATGTATTATATAATGGAATACAATGAGACTTTCTTAAGACAAATTTTATGTTATTCATACTGTGCATCTTCGTACAATTATTACACCAACCAACTCACGCACTGAATATGATACATTTGTAAGCCGCTGTAAAAAACTCCTACATCTTTCAGCACGGAGGTGCCACCATCACGGGGCTGTTCAATACAAAGGAATGTAGATCCAGCTCACCAGTCTAGTTATTATGTCCCCTTTACAGAGCTTTTATATTCAACAGTATGAACTCCAAGGATCCTTAATAAATGAGCAAAATATTGGTGAAATAAATCCTTTTTTTGCCCTCGTCCATGAATCAGAATGCTAATATGCAGGTGCTGAGACACTACACTTCGTCTAAACAACACTACAGAGCTGTTGGTCAGTGTACCTCACCACTTGACACAATACATTGCATACATTTCGCCAGGTATGTATGAGTACTGTGATATATACACTCTCCCTTATAGAACATAATTCAAAGTCACCTCGTATATATTGTTGATATATATTTAGTTATCTCAGATTAATAATTCTAATATATTTACAGGACGAGATCTCTACACACGATCAACATAGATATTTGTATGTGTAATCTATACAGTTGTAAACAACTGCAATACCTGGAACGGCCTAGTCGTAATACTTTTAATACTGTTAATATTAAAACATTGTAAATTTATGGTTATTAATTTTACATATTTTAGAATTTTAATGTTTAATGTTTTAATCACTTCTGTAAAGGTGACAGACATAATGACTAGACTGGAATGTTGGATCTACATTCCTTTGTACCATACAGCACCCTGATGATGGCACCATGGTGCTGAAACATGTAGGGGTTTTTTATAATAGCTTCTGAATGTATTTCATTCAGTACATGAGTTGGTTGGTGTAATAAATTCCTAAGAAAGTTTTAGTAAAATTCAGCAGTGGTCTTATTAAGTTGGAAGACACAGTAGAAGTGTGAGCTTAAAACATTCTTTTGTAATTCTGTACTCAAATTGACATTCACTGTACTACAATATTATTCCATATAAATTGCATGTTAAATGGTCCATTTTTGCCATGAAACCACATTTTAACTCCCATTTTCATTAGTGATATTAACACATTCTTGAACATGTGGCAACACATATTTTTACAAGCAAAACTAGTGGATTAGCAGCCCATTTTTGTGGGAACAGTTCCATAATTGCTGATTCTACCTTACTATATCACCTTCCTGCTTGGCTGTTAATGTACAGAGTACTGTGTCTTGTATGTCAAGTTTCCATAGAAGTGCCAAGGACTTCAGTGATTTTTTTGGGAGGAACCTTTTATGCCGTTTTTTCATGTACTAGTTGTGCTCGTCACACATTTGATAATTCATGGCTCTACAGAATTATAACTGTACACATGTATGCAATTGGAAATTAAAGTAAAATGGTTAAATCACAATGCCCTCTGTTGAACTCGCGTTTTTTCACGTTGATTACGGATGTGTCGTGAAATGCACAGTTGGAAATAGATGGCAGGACAGTTGGAATGTGGCTTTATTTCCTGCCACATTTTATGTGGATTATCAGTGTTACTTATCTGTATCACAAATCTGTGGTGGAAACAAACTTGGATAGTAACCTTCATGAACTGAGGGCATTGTTTCATCACTGTATGTTGGGAACAAATTGGACAGATAGTAAATTGAGGAAATTGTTTAAAATGTTGATGTTAGAATAGTATTAAAATGGTAAAAACTTGTTGGGTCATGAACTAGGCAGGAAATCCTTCTAAGGGAGAAACAGGTGGGAAAAACTTTATAAAGGTGTCATCTTAAGTGGATTTTATTGTCTCCAGTAAAATGAAAATGTTGTCAGTCCTGTCCCCTCCCCGAGTTTTCTCATATGATCATATGCAAAATGCTTCCAGTATAAAGAATTTCACTGTTATGACATTAGTGTAGCTGAAGTATAACTCAGCTCCTGATGAAAGGCGTGATCTAGTGTAACAAAATTTGTTTTAAAGACACTAAATAATTTGGTTTAGAGTAATCCGTTGGGAGTACAAGTGCAATCTGACACTGCTGTAATATAACACTATGAAAACATGTGGCAAGAATTTTGTTTCATAGTTTGTTCAATGTTTGAGAGAAGATGTAAACAACTTTGGGGTGGTAGAGCGTGCCCTTTTATCATGTCCTTGAGCACAGCAACTTTATTGCATAGGAAGCTTGCATTCACTGGGATGTCCTGTGAAAGCATCCTTGCTCAGGAACACCATAAAAGAGACACTCTTCAATTTGGGTGTAACAGAACATGTACAACTTAAAGAAAAATTTGCACAAACATTTTACATTTTAACAGCTGTTTATGAAAGAGACTACCAAATAAGCAAACACACTATTGCTACTTACTTTTAATAAGTATGATGTATTATTATGTATTAATATTTTAATCACTTCTGGAAAGGCGACATAATAACTATATTGGCATGTTGGGCCTACACTCCTTTGTGCTGAACAGTTCCCTGATGATGGCACCTTGGTGCTGAAACATGTAGGAGTTTTGTAATTGCCAGTGCATAAGTTGGTTGATGTAGTAATTATAAGAATGTGCACAATATAAATAACATAAAGTAATGTGGTTCAGTTAAGAGTGGTTCTGTAAGTTGCTGAGAAAGTGTGACTTAGGCATAAATCAGTCATCTTTCATACTTCCAATTTCAATGTAATGTTGCAGGTCTGGATGAGCTATGCACAGTTTGAGATGTCTGCTGCAGATGAAGGAAATGTAGTCCTTGCAAGGCAAGTATATGAACGTGCAAATCAGTCCCTGCGTGGAGCCAATGAGAAAGAAGAGCGTGTTTTACTCTTGGAGGCATGGCGAGATTTTGAGACCCAGCATGGTGAGAGTGAATCCCTAGAGAAAGTTATGCAGAAGATGCCCCGTAGAGTCAAGAAGAGGCAGAGAGTTCAGGCAGATGATGGGGTGAGTTATTTGTTTTTCTGGTATAGAGCAGTGCTTTTCAAGTGATGGTGTGTGGAAGGTTGTTTGGTGTTGCAGATATTTGGGAATTTACCACACCCCCCCCCCCCCCCCAAATTAAGTTTTACAGATGTTAATTGCTTTATGAAAGTTGTTTTAAATGTATTGAAATGAAAAAATCTAAAAAATATGTTCCAAAATGATATTTTATTGCTCCATTATACATACAAGATCGTCCTTGTTATCTGATTGTGACTGATGATCAAATGTTGTAACGTGTAAATGTGTCAAACAGCGTATTAGAGCAGAGGAACTGAGGATCCTGAAATATCCTGGTTATTCTTTGTTGCTCTTCCTCCTCACTTCCACTTATAGGACCAGAGCCTTTCTTTGGCATATCTGCAAAGGTTGCCAAGGAGTGATCGGGGGCTGGATGAGCAGAAAACACAAGGACTGTTGGTAGTCCATTTGTGGACAAAGGCAGTCGAAGGGCTTTCTTAAAAGATCCTCTGCTAAAAGAGCCGGAGAATTACTCAACTTGACCAGAAACTAGCTAAGAATAATGACAGGACTGCTAACAGGACACTAATTTGAAAGGACATCTGAATAAACTCAGGCTGGTAGACAGTCCCGGGCATGTTAGATGCAAACAGGCATCTGAAATGGCCTTACTTGTTCTTTGTGACTGTGCGCCATGAGCAGGATTAAGATTTAGGCACCTAGGCCATCATGTTGTGAAACCAGGTGATGTTGCTGAAAGTGTGGGGTTGCTGAATGCTTAAGCAAAGGGTTGCACAAAAGATTGGAAATGGTGAAGTTGCAAGGGTCACTGTGGTGTCGACCCCACCCTACTGTTACTATCTCAATATATGCAGAACAACACAACAATGTCTTCATGCTCCTTTATTATAGTACAACATGTCTCGGCTGTTGGCCATCATGAGGTAGATATGTTACAAAATCGTAAAGGAATGTAGATGTTGTGGTGAGGCCTCCTGTTTTACAATAAAATTGGAAATTGTAAAATTATTAAGGGGTATAAAATTATAAAATATACATTGTTTATAACTCCCTGTAAGGAATAATATTTATTGTGTGCGTTCATATAGTTTTTATAGTTGCTTCACTCCAGGGTTAAAATGTACAGATGAAAGAGATTGCTACATTTCATTAAAAGCTGAGTAGTGGACTAATGGTGTTTACACAAGCTTGTCATAAACGACAATCCGATTGAACAGGTATCAGAGTTTAAATACCTAGGATACCTTATATCGGATTACAAAAGTGATTTGGAAGATAAGATACAAACGTATAACAAAAGCAATGGTGTTATACGAAGGCATTTTGGAAAACAAATGACTAAAGAAACAAAATTAAGAATCCATAATATCACAGCTAAAGCAGCCTTAACGTTCGGTAATGAAGCTGGGTGCTGAAGAAACGAGATGAACAAAGACTGGAAGCAGCACAAATGAAATTTTTAAGACATTTGCTAGGAATTTCTAAGTTAGACAGGGAAAGAAATCAATCCATGAGGGAGAAACTTGGAGTGCAGAACATTGTTCTGGAAATAAAACAGTACCAATGAGAGTGGCTACAACATGTAGAGAGAATGGACAGAGACAGGATACCCAAACAGGCACTGACATATGGGCCAAAGTGGAAGAGAAGCATAGGACACCCAAGGAAAAGATGGAAGGACCAGCTTCATCTTGAGGGAAAAAGAACAGGCACTACGCCTAATACTTCACAGCTCATGACAATGATGATGACACGAGCTTGTAGTATATATGTGGTAGCTTCCACATCTGCTAAAGGAGATGTTCCTAGATCTTGTGGAACACCGTGTGCAAGTCAGGCAGTTCTATGTACTTTTATTATGTGGTATATTCTTCTTGTTTACTCTCCCAAGTGGTAAAATATAAAGCGCATTAGTACAGGTGTATATAGGATGTAGTGGACTGAGCTTATAACTAGTAACATTTATAATAAAGGAGCATGAAGATGCTGTGTTGTTCTGTATAGATTGAGATAGTGATTGTATTAATGCACAATGGGATGGGAATTCCAAAAACTACTGTAACATACTGTGGGGACCGCGGTGGCACAGTTGGTTGAGGCACTGCGCTACAAACCATCAGGTCGCGGGTTCGATTCCTGATGGTGTCAGTGGATTTTTTCATTGGCATAATCCTGTCGGTCGCACTATGGTCCTGGGGTCGACTCAGCCTCTAACAGAAATGAGTACCAGGAATATTTCCTGGGGGGTAAACGTGGCCAGTGCATACTTCTGACAACCTACCACCTTCATGTGCCAATGGTCTAGAAATGTGGGAGCCTCGACCTCCTGGAACCCTAAGGGCCTGTCCAAGCCTGTAATGGGACTGCTCTACCTTTTTACTGTAACATACTGTACTGTACTTTTGTGGCTCTGCAGTTACATCTGCAACAGTAGTCACTACTAAGGGAAAACTACAGAGTTATAACTAACCAATTAACTAACAAATTGCAAGGAGCAGAGTCCTTCCTAAGAAGCTAACCGGTCCTTAGCTGGTCAAGAAATTTCCAGCATTTTATGGAACCTGAAGGTTCATCACTGCATGCACAAGAGTCGTCACCTGTCCCTGTCCTGAGCCAGACCAATCTAGTCCGTGCCCCCCATCCCACTTCTTGATGATCCATTTGAATATTATCCTCATATCTATGCCTAGGTCTTCCAAGTGGTCTCTTTCTCTTGGGTTTCCCCACCAAAACCCTATAGGCATCTCTGCTGTCTTCCATACATGCCACATCCCTGACCCATGTCATTCTTCTTTATATGATCACCCAAATTATATTTGCGAGGAGTACAGATCATAAAGATCTTTGTAATTTAGTCTTTTCCGCCCCCCCCCCCGCCCCCACCTTGTCCCTCTTAGGCCCAAATGTCTTCCTCAGCACCCTATTCTCAAACACCCTTACCCTGTGTTTGTCCCTCAGTGTGAGAGACAGTTTCACACCCATACAAAGCAACAGGCAAAATTATAGTTCCGTATATCTTAATCTGTATGTTTTTGGATAGCAAGCTGGAAGACAAAAAAGATTCTGCACCGAATGATAGCAGCATTCCCTGACTTCAGTCTGCTCTTAATGTCTTCATGAAAAGGAATTTTGATCTGTTGGGGCTGTTCCCCAAATATTTGAACTGTTCCACCCTTTCAAAGGATTATTGTTATTTTGTGCTGCATTATGATCTCGAGACATGACCATGTACTTAGTTTTCTCAGCATTTACTTCTAGGCCATTCTCCTTACTAGTGACTAATAAAGCCACTGTGTTTTTCTTTATAGTATGTATGAGTCCATTCAATCTATTAACATCATCAGCATAAACCAAAAGCTGATGTACACCATTTAATATCAAGCCTTCCTGGTTTGCCTGAACCTTCCTAATGGCATGTTCTACAGCAAAGTTGCAAAGCAGTGGTGTTAAAGCATCTCCCTGTTGCAAACCCTTTTTGATAGGAAACACAACAGACAAATGTTTGCCTAAACGGACAGTGCTGTAGGTTTTATTTAGACACACTTTTATTAGCCTTGATAGTTTCATAGGGATACCACACTCAGTAAGAATATTATACAAGACCTGCCTCCTAACTGAATCATACACTTTCTTGAAGTCAGTATAAATACCTGATGTACTGCCTCTTTGTATTCCCATTTCCCCTCAAATATTTGACAAATGCAAAATACATGATCAGTAGTTGACCTGTTTCATCAAAATACACACTGGTGGTCCCCAGAAGTTTCCTCTGCATATGGAGTTACCCTTGACAGAAGGATGCTGGATAGAATTTTGTATGTAGCTGACAAATGTGATATACCTCAGTAATTACTACAGTCTGTGTTATCACCATTGTTATAAATAGGTACAATGATTGACTCCTTCCACTGCTGAGGCAACCCCTCCTTATTCCATATGCTTGTATATTTAAGAATGAATTGTCCTACCTCCTGCTTTAATCAGTTGTACTGGAATTTGATCAGTACCTGGTGATTTGTGTCTTCTTAGCTTTTCAGTAGCCATCCACACCACAAATGCACTGGGCTCAGGCACTAGTGGCTCTGCTGTATGTATTTCACTCTGCCTAACATCAATAACCCCATGTACATTCAGTAACTGAGAGAAATGATTCCTCCACCTAGACTAGGGTTATATGTCCAGGTTTGCCCAGACATATCCTCTTTTTCAAGCTTCGGAATTGTGTCCAGCAGGATTTTTCAATTTTACAAAAATGTCTGGGTATTTGACCTCTGTCGATAGTCACATTCAATTTTTCGGTGGTTGCTACGTATGTTATCCCTGTGCTGCCAGACGTCAAGTATACTTGATGCTCACTGTGGGCATTTAAATTTTCCTCATTGCCGAATGTCAAGTTAACTTGACGTGAACGCTGAGTCCAATTTGGAAGCATTTTTCTGACATCTTTTCCATGTTCACCTACGGTTTATGTATGTGGTAGGTCTCTTGATGATCAGGGCTGCCTGTGCAGTGAGTAACGGTCCCCCCTTACCCTGTACCCCTCAACAGTGACACCATTGAAATGTCAACAAATTTTAGAAGTGCGCACATCGACACCGCTCGAGACAAAACATATTTCTCTCTATCGCTTGCACTGCAGTCATTAGTGGGCTGGATTTGGGTTGACTTCAACAGTGTGCTATGCAACTACTACTTCATTACTCTCTGGAAGGCTTCCAGTGGCGTACTATAACATTTTTCAGCCCAAACTGAAAATGAGATCTCCATGAAAATCGATGTTTTCAGCTACAGGAGGGCTCACAGACGTGCCTCTTGTAGTTCTGGGGCACTTTGTAGGAGTTTTGGGGCAATAATGTGTGACGCACAGCTGTCGAATGTACTAAACGCGTCGTGGACACCATAGAATACTAGGAATTTTACACAGCATTCACATTTTACCTTTAGACCTGTTTTGTTCTCACTATCTAAGTAGTTCATATTTATCATGGTGTTATATTTCTCAGTGCCCAGCAACACAGAACAGTCTTTGTAAGAGATAGAACAGTGTAACATTCACCGCGAGGTCTCAATAAAAAAAAAAAAGTGGACCAGGAAAATAAATACTGCACCCCTGCATTTGACAGCGAGACATGACATGAGACAGAGCAGCAACACAGAAAAAATATGTCTAAAATAGAACCGTGTAAGGTTCATGGTCACACACAGCAGTCCTCTTACAGATGAGTTGTGGCATTCGTAGAGCTATGGCCACACAAAAGATCAGGTTGGATGAGGAAGCCATCAGTGAAATTCTGGTTGCGGCAGATTCCGAGAGTGATTCTGGTGCTGAGGCTAGTGATGTTGATGAATCTGATGAATTTGAAGAGGAACAACAACAAGCCTCAGCACAAGAAGAAGAGCCACAGGCTGGAACAAGTGGTGCAGGATTATCAAACTGGGGACTGCCTCAACGAAGGAACATCACTGTCCATCCTTTTGTTGGTCCAGCAAAAGGTGTAAAAAAGTATGTGGCTTCACACATCAACAAAGATAGTTTGCCACTGTCTGTGTTGATGCTGTTTTTTGCACAAATTTTTCACCTGCTGGTGGAACAGACCAACCTGTACTACCAGCAACACGTGGACAAACAAGCCAGACCTAGCTGCTGACTGCCTGACATTACGATGTCAGACATGATGACTTTCATTGCCTTGGCTCTGCAGATGGGGCACGACTTGAAAGACACACTTCACAACTACTGGTCTCGACTTTGACAGATGCACACCCCCTTTTACGGTGAGACCATGACATGAGACAGGTTTTTACACATACTATGTTTTTTGCACTTTGCAGACAATGCACAGAGATCCGACCAAGGCGAGGAATATGACCAACTATGGAAAATAAGGACCATTTTTGACACACTGAACCAGGCCTATGCTAAATTCTATGACCCCTGTGAACATTTGGCTGTAGACGAGGTGATTGTAAAATTTAAGGGTCGGGTTATCTTCAGGCAGTACATTCCCAAAAAAAGGAAATGTTTCGGTATCAAAATTTACAAACTGTGTGACAACTCAGGGTATACATATGACATGAGAGTTTACTTGGGTAAAGACTCACGCTCCGCCACTGATGAAATGACTGCAACACACGCAACTGTCAGACATTTGACGTGCAGAGGTGAAGGCTCAGGACACAAACATGGACAATTTTTTTTCATCTCCGAGACTTTTTGATGACTTCGAGAGACGTAAAATAAATTCATGCAGGACAGTACGGCCTGACAGAAAAGACATGCCGCAAAACTTTGGACTGAAAAAACTAAAATTGAAAAGGGGTGATGTAAGGGTAAGGACCAGGGGAAATTTGACTGCACTAGTTCGGAAGGACAGATGAGACATTTACATGCTGATTAGCATGGACCCACCACCACCAGAAGGAAATTTTTGTGAAGGCATAAGTGCCACATGGGCTACATTGACAATTCTGATCGCATGGCATACAGTTATTCGGTCTGTTGAAGTAGCTTCAAATGGACCACGAAATTGTTTTTCCACCTTCTGGATCTAACAGTACTCAACAGTTGTATTCTGTTATCTTCATGTGGGGCTAAATATACGCACCAAGATTTCAGATTTCTCCTGGTGAGAAATTTGATCGAAGAGGTTGGAAGAAGCCAAAATCGCCCCACCCCCAATTTGGGTGGAAGGCCAAGTGCCGCTGACACCAACATTACGAGGCTGGAGGTCTGGCATAGTCAACACTGGCCAGTAAAATCTAACATCATCTGCTGCCATGTCTGTTCAGGTCGGGGCCAGCGCAAGACAACAGCATATAAGTGCCCCAGATGTAACATTGGCTTGTGCATGGTTCCTTGTTTGGGGGAGTACCACACTAAAGTGAATTTGTTAAAAGAGTGTGTGTGCACGCGTGCGTGCGTGCGTGCGTGGGTGGGTGGGTGAACAGCGATCCAAGGAGCCACGGGTCTTCTGTAGCAACCAGAATTATGTGAGTAACAAAATTTTTAAACTAAATTCATTTCATACATACATTTCACAGGTCTAATTTATTATAAAAATTGGTGAACAATTTTTTCCTGAATTAATCAATTTGTAAACAGACTGCGAGATTTTATTGCATTAAATTTGAGCGAAAGGTCTGTGAGATATGATTTTTTAAATAAGAGCAAACATAAAATATTAAATCCATAGTGAAAAATACCTCGGCTCGGTGGCACTTGAGTGAGGGATTTAATTCCAGGTAACTGCGGCTTTAAAGGGATAATAGTTCGTAGTTCTCATAGGCAGTGTTTCAACTTCAGAACTTGTTTTCAAGTTATCGTATTTTATGTATTTTTATTTTTGTGCACGTGTTTGTGTGTGATGCGTGTTATAGTTTTCAAGATATTTCCGGTGGATCCGAACACATGCTTGCACAGCCTGGTTCCGGTTGTTCATTTTGAATTGTGTGCAGTGAGGTGGAGGATGTGTTGTGTGCTCTTTAGTTCGTTTGTCATTTCTGTTGTGTTCTTACACTGGGGAAAAGAACATGTCAATTCACGGACAAACTAAAAAGCAAGTATTCATATATCTGAAATGGTCGTGATGAGTGGGAAGCCGAATTCTTGGTATGTAAACCAGGAACTTATGTGCCTGTGGTGAACGAGGGGGCTGTTGGTCTTTGAGCCCATGTGGAGTGGGAGAAGCATAAGAAGGCTACTACAGGTGAAACGAGTTCAGCAAAAGTAACAAGTTTCTTTTACTACATTGGGAAGCAAATCAGATGATGCTGTATTAGTGGCAGAAGGTGCATTTGCATTTCATACCGTGATGTGTCATAGTAATTACAACACAACGAACTGCACATTAGTTCTGTTCTGTTCTGGTACCACATACAAGCAGTTGCCTGTTTTGAAAACATCGTCTCCGTGGACACCTTATCTTTACATAACTGAAAATGTTATTGCTTTTTGTCATTTTTTGCTCATTAATAAAGTTATTCTGTGATATTAGTGTCACTGTTGATAGTACTTGTAATAAAAGGAGGATGAGAATTTTGATACTTGTTTATATTTCAGCATGTGTTTGTCATACACTATTCAAATGATGCTATACATCTTTTTCAACCAAAATTTGGACACCCCTGTTGCCACTATGTACTGTTTTTTATTGCCGGTAAGTGGGAAATGCCCTGTTTTCCTGTGATGGATATATGATAACCCTAACCTAGGCAAAATACTATGTGAGCCTGCAAACTGGAGTAATAAATTCTTGCAAATTCAGTAACCTTCAGCATCTGCTCACCATATTTTGACAGTGGAAGTGGAAGTGTCAAGCCCACACAGGGCTGTGGCGTCAAGAGTCTGACTTGGAGCTGGAGTCAGTAAAAATGTACCTATTCTGACTCTGACCTCGATATAATACCTTAAATAGATACTAGCTCCAATAACCATTAGACTTACACTTAAATATAGGTTATGAGTCTAAAAAGTAACCTGATGATTCACATGGTGGTGATGAAATGTCTCATGGTAGTATTTACCATTTTAGTAGGTTTACGTTAGTAATACATATTGAGCTTGTATGAAGGAGTTGGAGTCAGAGCTTTAAAAATCAAGGAGTTGGAGTTGGAGGCTTTGTGTACCGACTCCACAGCCCTGAGCCCAGATACACTAACCTAAAATTCCACCAACCTGGGGCAGCAGCAAGCAAGGAAGTGCCATAATACAGTACTTATTTATATTTTCTAAGAAATTTAGTGCCAACTGAAAATAAGTACAGTGAAACCCTGTTAAGATGTTTTTGAAAATTCCAAGAAAATCTGACTTCTTATGCAGGAAATTTGTTAAAAGCTTAGGACCAAAAAGTTCCATTTTTTTAAAATTTTTGTGAACTTATTACATATGTACGCTGAATTTGTACAATTTGCAGTTGTCTTAACACATTCTCACTTGTATCTGACCATTTAACCATTTTGTCTGTAACCTTTCACTCACAGTTTTATTTACACCTTTAACTATACTTTCACTGACTTTTCATTCGCAAGTTCACATTTCATTCCAGATGTTTACTTTTGCTTGAAATATTTGTCAAGTGTGGTTTGTCTTGCTCTTTTTTCAAAAACATATGCAGTATACATCTTCATATTCCATGGGCTTTGAACTACGTGCTGTGGGACATGTGCGTTGCTTCACAGGAAATGTTCATACTTTTCCAAGCACTCCACGGCCTCAGAACATGAGGGAACAGATGGACAGTCATAAGCCACTGGACCATCCATTTCAAGTTCATCTGGGTTGGAACTGACATTATCACATAGCTGGCCTATACTGAACTCCCCATGTGCTGGAAGGGCATCATGTGCTTGCACAAACTCTTCAAAAGTGGACCTGATATTTAGTTTCTTCTGAGTTTAGGCCATTCATCACAGCTTACTTCATCACCACCACCTTCATTTTGCATTGCAGGTTCTGCATTTGTGATGAATCCTGCCTTCCTAAAGCAGTTGGCAATAATATCTTTTCCAACCAAATTCCAGGCCATAGCAAGCATGGACACTGCATCAAGCAAAGACATTTTGTAGCTGTTCATTGGAGTTAAGTCTTTGCAGCAATCTCAGAACAAAGCTTCTATGGAACTTCTGTTTTAGGGCCTTGATGATACCCTGGTCCATAGGTTGCAACACTGATGTCGTGTTTGCAGGAAAGAACTCCACTTGCACATTTCTAAAGTTCCTTACATCTGTTGGGCGAGCAGGACAGTGGTCTATAAATAGGCGTATTTTTCTACTCTTTGATGCCATTCTCCTGTTAAGAGACACCAGAAATTCTTGGAAGATCTCACATGTCATCCAGGCAGTCTTGTTGTGACAGTAGGTGCATGACAAAAGCCTTGTGTTCCTGAAACATTGTGGCTGTTTTGATTTTCCTATTAAAAGGAGTGGCAGTTTCTCTGAGCCATCCAAGTTTGCACATACAAGAACGGTGATCCTTTCTTTACTAACCTTGATGCCTTTGCAGCTTGCTCTGTTGAATGTGTATGTTTTGTCAGGCAGCATATTGTAGAACAGGCCAAATTCATCAGCACTGAAGATGTCCTTGGGAGAATACTTAGCCATGAGGTGCAGAAGAGTTGTGTCTTTCCAGGCTACCACTTCTTCTGGATTTACACAGTTTGCCTCACCACAAATTTTTCTGTACACATGACCAGAACGTTTTTTAAACATGTCTATCCAACCATTGGATGATCTGAATTCAATATTCAATTTCGTTGCAATTTCTTCTGCCTTTCTTTTAAGAATGGGCCCATCAACTGTTAAGTGCCCGTTTCTCTCGGAACCACTCCATAAGATGTGCTTCCACCTTTTCATATTTTGCTGTTTTTATTTTCTTTCTGTTCAGTTGTTCGGTTAGTGACTGTTTAAGAATTTTGTTTCTGTTGTACATGACTGTGTGAAGTGTTGTCACAGGAATGCATAGTTTTTCAGCAATTTTGGTATGAGGTGCATTTGGAGGGCCATCCACTTTGCGTATGATGTTCAGCTTTTCAGATATTGATAGTGGCTTGCGTTTTATACCCATTGTTGATGTTGCCATGATCAAGGGAGGCCTAAGGAAACAACAGGCAGGGTGCACTATTAGGAGGACCATGAGGGCTGGTCAGCAGTTCCAGTTACTTTCACTAACTCTGCAGTATCTTGAATTTATTTTCTGGAATTGCTGATGTAACTAATGTACACAGTCACCACAAATGTTTCACAATCACACAACACAACGACGCATTTATATTATCGCTGATAAACTACGATTAAACAAGTTGGCACAGTTGATCACCCACTTACGTCGCGTCAAACCGCTGTCCCCCAGCAACGTGTGACTTCCGCCAGCGCGCGCCTAAACTTCTTAGAATGTTATTGGCTGCCTTAGTTTCCACGAAGTCTAAGGCAGTTGAAGCGGCAAAACGTTGCCAAACGCATGCTCATGCAGGTCACGAAACAGCTAGGATTGGCTTCCGGCCACCCGATACAATTTTTCGGTTGTCGTGATGAGAGACCGAGTAGTGGGTAGTGACTCACTGCAGTCTCTGCATCGTGGAAGAAATACGACACCCCGCGACGGCCGTGAGGTTGCGTCATGCTGCGGTTTGAAACGTGGCGGGAATGACCTTGAATATTAACCTATATGAACTGACCGCACGCCATTTGAACGCTGCGTTTTGGAATCAGAACGAATGGAAACTCGGGGAAATTCCTTAAGATTTTGAAACAGAAAATGTATTAAACGGGTAAAAGAATTATTTCGTCGTAAAATTTGTTACTTCTTAGGCGGGAAGTTTTCTTATGTGGGGATGTATTAAAAGGGCAACCTGTAATGTTAATCAAGTGGGAGAATTTTGGTGCTTCTTTATCCTGACTTCTTAGGCGGGAAATTTTCTTAACCGGGGACGTCGTAAACGAGTTTTACTGTATGTAAGTCTGTGTAGCAGGTTCAGTAACGTGATTGCTGTGTGGTTTTTTTAATATGAACGTTACAGTTTTAACATGAACCATCTGCGTTATCAGAACTTAGACATTTTTTTATTGAATTACAGTATATATATTTTTCTTTTATTTGCATTGTTTCACTTCAGTACAGATAAACGTGTAGAAGCTTTGGCAGTGTGGTTACTCTTTGTTATTAACCTTTTAAAGCCTAGCGGTAACTTCACATATGTCCAGGTTTAACATTAAAAAATTCTACATGGTGCCCACATTGCGTTTATGTGTTTTGTACGGATCTCAGAACAAACAGCAACTTTTGCCTTATAAAACATTACGAGACTGGTTTTTGTAACCGAAGTGGAGAGTGTTTACAGCGCGGTACGCACTGAGTCCTTATATAAAACAGATACGCTTCGTCTTTAAACGGTTAATGTATGTATTACAGTTTTAGCACAAGGGTAGTCTGAATTATTTTAACTTTGAAATTAATGTATTTGTATTGTTTCAGTTTTTTGTGTTGTGTTATTTAAAAAGGTACAAGTTTATAATTGTAAAGAAAGAGGTCGTAATTTAGCTGGAATGCACAACAGTGGCATCCACTTGTGTCACCAGCTTTACAGTACACAACAAACTACTTGTGAAGAAACAGAACTATAAATGAAATACTCTGTGATATAGTACATGCAGCTTACCAAGGCATGTTTTAATTTCAGAGTGTCATGTGGTTTCATGGTACATGTGTAAATGTAATTTCATTTATGCCCATAAGAAAAGTACAGCCTTTCCTGTGCCAATTGTCATGAAACTTGCAACTGCTCAGCAGCATTAGATGTGTATCTGTCATACAGAAGTTCATTTGATCAAGCAGTAGCAATGCAAACATGTGGCTAGTTGAGATCATAAGGCATGTAATTTTCTAACAACTTCTTTAAAAAAATGTATTTAAATGCATTGTACACATTGCACATTGTCTCCTTATTCTGACTTTTTATGTCTGTTTTTTCTATTCTGCCCATGTTCAGTGGTGTTATAACTGCCAAGGACATGTCAGAGTTGTCTTCCTTGTCACGTTATAATGTTGACAGTGTAACACAAGGCAAACTAACTGATATTATGAATTTATGAAAACATTAAAATTTACAGCACAACAGTGCAATGAAAAGGCCACATTTTGTTTGCTTGTGACTGGCGACCAATCACAGTAAGCAGCACCAACATGGTCATGTAGTAGGGTTTTACTCTCTTGTTGTATTGAAACATGTAATTTGGCAATGGTTGCTATAACCCTCTTACATCTCCTAATTTAAGAAGTTACGATTTTCAGTTTTAAGATTTTCTAACATATTTTTTCAGAGTGAAGAAGGCTGGGAGGAGTTCTTTGATTACATATTTCCAGAGGATGAGGCTACAAAACCGAATCTCAAACTTCTAGAGATGGCTAAAGCATGGAAAAGACAGAAACAGAAGGCTGAGGAAGAAGGTGAAGAAGAAGGAAAAGGTACAAAGTAATTGCAGAGCCAAAGGTAACTGCACTATGCCATCATTGTCTCATTTTACCGGGCAAGGCAAGATTCACTAATTAAAGGCTGTCTTTTTGTGACTAGGAAAATGAAGGTTAGAGCAGTGTTAATTGGAATTGTCACTTCAGTTGTACAAACTGAATTAAATTCGAGGTACTTTGGTATAAATTTGGAGATGTTATACAGGGACAAATGGATGAACAGTCATGACGTGTTTGTTATATGTTCATTCTATGCACTTTGTGTAAAGCACAAATGAAAGTGAATGTTAAAATGTCTTTTTCAGTATAAAACTTGTTAAAATATGTCTCTTCCTGTGTATAGTAGCAACACAAATCCTTCACCCTCATTTTGGGAGGAAAGGGCATTTAATTTGAAGGTTCCCATGCACTGACAACTCATCCAAATTGGGGTACCACAAGAGAAATATGAAGATACTAAGCTGGGGGGTTGGTTGTAAGTTGTAACAGCACTGAGTTTGTAGTATGGCTGGAAAATTGATGCTTTAAACATCATCCCTAGTTGACTGACAGTGCAGTTTTTAGGTACTAAGAAGTTAATTTTGTTGATGGGGAAGGTAACTATTTTGAAACAACTAGTGAATAATTACAATATTAAAATATTTTGAAACAAGTTTAGAGGGGACACAGATAGCATTAGATACTCCTTGGAGAGAATATGGCCAATGTAGGAAATATGGTCCAGTCGCTGTCATACTCATACTGTCACAGATTATCAACAGTTATCATTTCCAGTACCATTAGGTCTCCGACATGGGGCAAATTTATTTTGGTCTTTCACGAGTCACAGACTTATTCCTTTAAGCATAAACACTTGTGTTTCACTGCTTTAATTAGGATTTAACACTGCTTAACTTAATGTGCAGCAGTCACAAAAACTCCAGATTCCCCATTCAGTGCAACAGACTGGAGTGGCTCAGATATCACGCGTTGGACATGTCAAATCGTTTGAATCTTGGAAGGGACACACCTTGAAACTGTCATGTCATAAATGTAGTCTTTAGAATGTCTCCTACTCCATCTGTGTGGAGATATTGTGATTTGACCCTTGGCAGAAACATGAAGATTTATCTGTTCTCTGTATAGCCCAGTGTATTCAATGGATACAGGGAATTTCTTCCCAGGGGTTAAGCTTACTACTCATCCTCATCTTGTGCCAAAGGTAAGAGTTTGTGGAGCTATACCTCCACTTTGCCAAGTACTTTCACGACATGTACAGGGACAGCTCCAACTATGTAACATTTTGAGTTGGTCAATTGTTCTTGAGTGTTCATTATAAAAGTTGTGCAACAACAAGCATGGTTTTGGACCGTTTACAGACCACAGTCTATAGATACCATATTTATCCCATTACAAGATGACTCTAATCTAAGATGACTCCCCAAATAAAATATGTCTGTCAAGGGAAAATGTATTTATCCAAATTCAAGGCAACCATCCAAAAATAAAATGTCTGCTAAGAAAAAATATTTTGCTGTTAATTTTATGCACTTAATACACAAAGCATGTCAGATTCTGTCTACCTTTATCAGTGTCAGTGTCTCCATCTTCATAGTCAGTGCTTCTATCTTCCTCACACTCACGCCTAACATTTCCATCCTCTTCACTGCCATTCCACAACATATCATGATCAGTCTCACCCATTGCACCCTTCACAGTCACTTCTGGTGAGATGTGCTGCCACGCTGTTATGATCCATGTTGACTAAATAATATGTTTTATGTTTTTTGGTTTATGAATTTACTTTGAACCCACGAAGATTCGCAATTTTCTCTGCAGAAGGTGTTAAGAATTTTAAATACGTGTGTCCTGGATTTTTGTGTTGTGTCTGTGGTCTGTTCAGTCTGAGTTGATGGCCCTTTTTATGGTTGTTAATTTGTGGGTAGGTCCAGGTTTTATTTTTGAGATCTGTAGTTCATTTTTAATTTCCCAGTAGCCATTTTCCTGTTCCTACCCTTGGACTAGATCTGTTCTCAGGTGCATATCTTAACAAGTTTACTGTTTCTGTGTGGTCAAGGGACTAAGAATAGCTCCATCTGAGCGGTCTGCCAGCTTAGCTGCTTATTTGCCTGAAGACAGAAACAGAGCTGTCTTCCAAAACATTGTCCTTTTAAAAAATTAAAGAAGATTGTGTCAGTTGCCTTTAGTTATCTTTTGTTCTCTCGCTTGTCTGTACATTGATTTTGCAATGCAGGCCTTGGTTTGGCTGGACATGGGCCAGTTCAGAAAGATCCAGTTTGACACAGTCCGCTTTGGTGCTTCATATGGAAATTCAAGGTGACTCACATATTTAAGTACCAAATTTAAGAGAAAACTTGGTCTTGCATTCAAGTAAATATGGTACCTTGTGAAGCAAAACTGAAAGTACAGTCAGTGTATAAAATTGCAGAAATCGTAGCTACTGAGAAAGTGCTTAGTATGGTGGAAGTGCTGGCAAAAGCCCTTGGGTTATATGAGAGTTTCCATGTACTTGTACATACGAATAACTTTAATATATTGATGGTGCCAATTGTTACACTGTAATGAAGTTCTTGTTATAAGTCGTTCTTTGTTGCATTGCAGTTACTTTGTATTAACAGTGCTGCTGCAGAACAAAGGGATGGGAAAAGAATGGGAAGGGTAAGAACGAAAGAGAAGGAATAATGATCGTTGTTATCATAATGTGGCACTGGTGTGTTAATGTTTTGAGAGACCATGTGCATCAGTAGGTGGTCTGAATACAGTATTACTAAAGCAGAAAGGAAAATCAGATTATTGTGAGCCATGTAAATGTACAAATACAAATACAATCAAAACAGAATTCCCTTATATGAACCTGGTATGGACAGAGGTGTTAAATACTTTGTGACGCATAAGAATCCAAACAGATATCTTTGACTATACATGATTTTCAAATATTCACACACCTTATCCTCTTCATTAACATGCATAATTGGAAGCTGACTGTATCTATTGTGTGTGGGTCAGGAAAAGTTGTAAGAGGTGGATGGTGGGGTAGGAGGAACGGCATACTGCACCCTATGCTGAAAATGCCAGCCCATGTACTGGCACTGTAGGTGAGTGAATGAGACATAAATGATTCCACATTTTTGGTATCACAACCAACACTGTGTCACCATCACTGCTGTATTCGTCATAATTGTCCTTTTTCCCCAGTATGAATTTTAAGCATGTGTTACATACTGACAATAACTGTTCCAGTTTCTTTTGTCATGCTCCTGATGCGTTCTTGCACAAGTTCTTCCAGCCACTGTTATACAGTGACCGGGAAGAAAGATTTAAGGGGCCTAAAGGAACCAGCCCTTTCTGGACACATATTGCATCTGATTACCAAGGTCAAGTACCTTGGACTTATTTTGAACAAGGGATTGACGTGGAAGGCACAGCTGAAAACTGTGATGAATAAGGCCTACAAGGCTTTTTGGACCCTGTAAGGGCACATCTGGCAAAACATGGGGTCTGACACCCAGTGTGGCACATTGGATCTACACCATGCTTATCAGGCCAGTAGTGACCTATGGCTCCACAGTTTGGTGGCCGTCAGATACAAAGTCACCAGGACAGAGCTCAGTAAGTTACAGATATTAGCCTGCTTAGCTATAACGGGGCAATGGATACGACCCCAACAGCTGCAATGGATGCCCCTGCAGGGTTTCCTCCTTTTCATGCGATAATTGAGGTGGAGGCCCCCAGCAGGGTTCTATAGACTAATGTGCACCCAACAGTGGAGACCTAAATCTACTAGGTTTGGTCAAACCAAAAATTTGTGGGACATGGAGCACAAACCAATCCTACAGATTGGGTCTGACAGGATGGTACCGAGATGTGCGTACCAAAAGCCATTCACAGTCAAATTCCCTAACAAGTGTCAATGGCAGAATGGATTCAATCCAGATAATAAAGGGGGACTTATACAGATGGGTCCAAGACCAATAAAGGCACTGGTGTTGGGGTGTATAGATGTGACTCAAGAAAGGGGCATAGCTTCAGCCATGGGATCCATACTACAGTATTCCAGGCTGACGTATATGCCATTAAGGCATGTATAATGAAGAATGTAGAAAAGGGTTACACAGGTAGGAACATCTATTTTCTTTTTGAGTCAGGCAGCCATCAAGGCCCTTGACAGTTTCCAGATGAATTCCAAATTAGTCTCTGACTGCCATTAGTCCTTGATGAAAGTGGCAGAACATAACAGGCTCCAACTGGTATGGGTGCTGGGACACATGGGGATTGGTGGAAATGAAATGGCTGATGAGTTAGCTGGAGAAGGCTGCTCATATTCACTGCCTGCCCTTGGCATATTTGCAAAGGTTGCCAAGGACTACAAGCAGGAAACATAGAGGAGCATTGGCAATCCATTCAGGGACAAAGGTAGGCTAAGGGCTTTCTTAGAAGACCCTCTGCTAAAAAATAGCTGGGGAATTACACAAGCTGAGCAGAAACCAGCTAAGGATAATGACAGGATTGCTAACAGGGCACAGTCATTTAAAAGGACACGAATTTAAAATGAAGCTAGTATATAGTCCCAAGTGTGACAGATGCAAATAGCCATCTACAGTGGCCTCACACATTCTTTGTGACTGTGAGGCTTTGGCCACATTAAGATTTAGGAACCTGGGTCATCATTTTCTCAAACCAGGCAACTGAGGACATCTCTGCCAGCAGGATACTGCACTTTGTTCAAGGTGTGGGGCTGGTGAATGTGTGAACATAAGGGCTGCACAAAATTTTGATAACAGGTGAAGTGCATGGGTCACTGTGGTGCCCACCTTCCTATATTCTATTCTATTCTACTCTAGTGCTGTGGGATCTGAGGTAGTCCTTCGTTTGATGCAAGGCTTACTCAGATTTAACTTGCACATATAAGGTGGCAGCCACATGACATGCTGCAAGTAGCATATCAATGTGGTGACCTGTCTCCTTCAGGGGGGGGGGGGGGATCTTTTAAACTGATAACAAAGCCATGAATTTTCACTTGGTGCTGGGTGCCTTTACAAATATTGTAACGTGTCTTTAGAGGTCACTTGATCAGACCTTTATCAGCTTTCTTTCTGTGGCATTACACATTGCCCAAGATGATGATGAAGAATGGGTTTGCCAGATTTGGAGTAATTTTCTCTTTCACCCATTTTTCAGTTATCAGAGTTCATTTGACCATGGTAGTCATCCATTGCTTTCTGGCCTTGTAGACTAACTCACAACTTTCAGTAGGCCGCCAGATCTGCCAAGACAAACAACATTGAGTCTGTTAGATGAATTAATCATAATTCCCACAACTTCTTTATACTGCCAGTACGTATTGAACATTTGAATGGCATCCACCTAAATCTCATCCATGTACAAGGCTGGCTTACTTTCTTCCCAAGATTTTGCTGTAGGTATGCATGCCTCCAGTTCAAAATATTCTCCATTTCAATTAATATTTTTCTTCTGGACTGAAACCTTTTCTACTTGACACCCATTTATTTCAATATTTGCCTTTTCCTTTAACATTAGAAGCTTCTTGCAGGTGGGAATGTTACTGTCATAATAAAAGCCTTCAGAAATGTCCTTTATTACCTGTCAGTCAATGTCATTCTGCATTTTGACATTTGAATGTTTCCGTGTGTTCCTGGGTGTTGTCAACCCACCACATACTGTGCAATTAGTATGTTTGTTCCTTGTGTGTTGTATTGTTCTTATTGATACATCACAGTGCTGTGCAACCCTTACAGTTGCCTTTGTCATGAGAATACTTCAGATATTTCTGTTCAGCTTCTTCATCACAACACTGTTATGTTTGCACTGATAGTTCTCTTCATGCTGTGGATTGTAATTCCACATTTTTTTATGCTGACATCACAGTCCAGTTCCCATATCTTGAAACTTGCGGGGTGAGGAAGTAGGGAAGGACGAAGGAAAAGGAAGGTGCAGGGTATGAGGCTACTACCTGTTTTATGGCACAAGATGTCAGTGAAAAATACCAGTCCCAAATACATCGGCTACTACAACACTTGGAGATTTCTGCAGCATGTAATGTAAATAATGAACGTTTTTACACAGATAGTACTCACTAAGTTGTATACCCTCGCCAGGCAAATACTCACCCCACCCTGCCGGCATTCCTTAAATACCTCCCAAGTATGAAGATATGGGAACTGGACTGTAGATGCAAAGGAATTAAATAAATAGAGCACTACTTTTAGCACAAAACTGTAGTTACTAACTTGCACAGACACACAACACTTGGGTGACTTGAGGTTGTCTGTGTCTGCAACACGGAAATAGTGTTTAGTAACAGCATACTGCACGTGGGTATAGTTGCCCTCCTGTCCTCCTGTCTCCATCAACTTGTGGTGTGCAAATAATAGTCCATGTATTGTTTGGTGCCAGATAATCCCAAACCTGGCATGAGCTATTCTGTACGTGCATTAATCTCTATGTGAAAATCACTGTCTCAGCCATTGATTTATGAGACTACACAAAGCAACATTTAAGGTGGATTTCAAGTCTGAAAATTCGGTGGTTTAGTTTCATCAAAAGAGAGTACATGATCAAAGAATAAAGTTTGGGGACTGATGCTGTCACAGAGGTATGATTCAATACATAAACCAACTGAAGCCGGTTCCAGTTCATGTTATGACAGGGATTAGTGAAAATAAGTTGCAGCTTAATCCATTTGTCGATAGCAGCCTCTGTGTAAGTTGTGTTTGCTGTCATGGAGTGAACATCAAGCTTCATTTCATACTGTGGAAAACAGCTGTAGAAACAAATAAGAGTGCTTAAAACTGTTTATGTTAACGAAACTGGATTTGATATTACAGTAATAACAAACACAGTCTGACACACCGCAGCATATATTGTGCACACTACACCATTTTACTCCAAGGTTGTGCGAATATACTACATGTTTCAGCTCAGCTGAGCCATCGTCAGGTACATGTATAAATGTTAAAAACACAGATCCTTAATCAAGTAATATAAAAAATAGTATAAAAGCATTACTGAAAACTTTCAGTGTAGGTGTTTTAATTGTAATTTTTAAGTAAACTTGGCGACTTTGTAGAGATGTTTTTGGATCAACCTATAATGAAATAACTTGACAGGTTTTGCTCTGACCAATTTCAAACTATGGGAGATGTAACCAACCATAGGGGGAGATGGATGTCATTACAGGAGAACTTGGAACTGTTCCATGTAAGTGAATTACATAAAGAAATCAATTTTCTGCATTTTACCATTTTGCTCAACTAGATGATTTTTAATGAGCATGTCAGATCATACAATGGATGTGTACAGAAACTGTATCTTAATCAACTTCTTCAGGTCTCACAGGATGCACAAGTGGAATCACTGATTTCTTTTTTACATCTCTTGACAAAGCCTTCCTCATGTCTGAAAACAGAAATACAAGTCAAATACACGATACATACTTCTGGGAATTTCTGGTGGTGCCACTGCATAAGTAGTTTACAGCAGAAGCGAGTCAGAAAAGAACGCACTAATTTTTAAGTTTAATATCTCATTCTTCTTCATACATATAATGGTGGGGCTTGTGAAATGCCCAGCAACTCACACAGCTGCTGTAGGAATTAAACATGTAAGTAACTTATTTGTAATTAGATACTTCTGTGTCACGTATAATGCAGTCACATGACACAGCTAACACCCATGCACTGAAACAAGTCCACAAAATGAAGTAAAACAGAATAATACAAACCACCAAATTTTATGAAGATAGTAGCAGCAAAACATTGATAATGTAGGCAACAAGTGGACTGAAGGATTATATGTTCATTCGTTCGGCATCCAAGCTCAAGGTACATGTTTACTCCATGAAATACAACACTTGACTTCATTCCTACTCAAGTGGTCAAACCCAACTCGCATGTTCACCTGTTAAGTACTGAAACTCAAGTGCCATACACATGCTTAAGATGGTGTTGTAAATCCCATCTTCCACAGAGCAAGTTACTGATTCTGAAGTTGGTCCTCTGACTGGTGCAACGCCACTCAGTTTTCAAACTCTGTAGCTGCGCAATGAAGCTGGTTCAACCTGACCAGCATTCATTCACATCATTTGACCCCATTTCTTCAGCAGTGCTTTAAACATATGTGAACAAATGTATTCTGAAATAGAGTTCTTTGTTACAGTCACATATGCAGCAGACACCTCAGTGACAGGCTGAACATCTGTGCCAGGCGCAGCATTCTAAACTCAAAGCAACAGTTACCCCACCTTTGTTATGACATGCACTGGATTCACTGCCAAACTCCCGAGTTTATTATCCAGTCATATGAGGGCTGTCCAAGAACTGAACTGTGGTCCGTGGCCGGTTACAGCAAAGACCAGCACGTTGTGGCACTGGGTGTCCAACAGATAATAAATACACTGGCAGCAATCATAACAATTAGCCTGGCCTTCACATAACATTACAAGAACCTTGCAGTATGACAGCATATGGCTAACTAGGCCAGTGGACACTACAATCCAAAGATCAGATGCTTGATGAAGGTTATCACAGTCCCAGCTACACTGAAGTATGTAGTATTAACTTTTCTGTACTTTAACAGTAGAAAAGTTTGAAGCCATGCTCAGTACCTTTTGGTACTGTCTGTAGTAATTAGCATATTACAAAGGGACAAATCATTTAGATTATGCAGAAGTTTTCTTTCCAAAATTTAAAATTTACTGTGCCACTGCAGCCTCCTATTCAGTTACTGGGGGGCTCTTTCCCCATGGGTAGACAAGCAGGGGCATGAAGTTAACCACTCACCTCGAACTAGTGTCAAGATTATGGATGAGTGGAGCTACAGGCCTTCCAGGTGTGGACAGGCACAGCTTAACATTTTTGGTTAACATCAGGAAATATCTGGCATGCTCTCAGTGAAATTCTCTACTAATAGATGAGGACAGTAATGAAGATGGTTCATTCTGTTGCTATTTGCATTGACACCTGTCCAGAAAAGTCGGCATTCCATTTCTGCTACCCTGTTGACAGTTACTTACCAAAAGCATCTTCATCTGGGTCACCAGAATAATATTCTAATACAGTTCGGTATACTATGTAACCAAGACGCTTGTACATGTTGATTGCAACTTGGTTAGATACACGAACAAACAGGTCCACGAAGTAGGCTCGTTTTCTGGAAAAAATAAATAAATAAATAAATAAAAATTGCATGCACCAGTTCCACTTACTGTCCAACAATGGGGGACTGAAATCCTGGAGGTTGGCGAGGCTTATAGCTGTATTAGCATTTGAAAATGCACATCTCTGGAACTATTCTACGTAAAATCTTATTCTTTAGATAGACACACTTACGTGGGTTGTCCAGCAAACATTTCTCTGCATTGATTTAAATCACTCTCCAGGTTATTACGTTTCACACGCAGAGTACCAAAGACATGTAGAAAGTCCCCAAAACTGTTCAAAATTGGTCCTGTCCTCAAGAATTTAAATTCTGTGTTTGAAACCTTGTGTGTTTCTCATCAGAATACAGTAAAATGTTTACTCAAAGTGCTTGGGACCAAAAAAACTGGGCATCATGTGTGATTTTGAATCATCCAATTTTTTAAAGGCACACTTAACCTGTTGTGTGGTTGGTTGTAGTCCTGATGTCATATTGTAAACTGTGAGTTTTTTGTACTTAATTGAGTAATTAAAATATTATTTTCTTGTATTTATTTTCTAAACATCCGCTGTATAATTTAGTACCTTTGTTGCAGGGGTGCTGAGTGTTAAAAAAGACAAATGTTTATGGAAATTATCCAGAAGTAATATAATACAGAATACTTCAGTCTAGACTCTCAGGATCATCTTTAAACCTGTAACTGTTTTGCCACTGTCAGTGCTGCATGCTTTCTTCCATACCTTTCCTGCCACTAGCCCCTTCAGCTTCTGGTGCCATTAATTACAGTTCAGCGGGTATAAATGTTCACAGGACAAGTTGCAAACAGTCGAGAAAATACAAGCACCTCTGACCATAACAGCAAGAAAATGGCGGAGTGCTGATTGGTGCTGCTTGGTATTATATGATCCAGCTGATGCTGCTGTGACTCATTTTCTTGTTGAGTGCAGTCATCAGAACCCCCCCCCAGATTCAGGCCAGACTATACTGAGTGCCACATCATATTCTGGACTGTTGAAATCTTGTTTGTATTTTGAGTTATTCAACCATTAGTAATCAGAGTGCTCTCATATGGGTTAAAATTACAAATTCATCATATTTAAAAGTAACTGCATTACAATGGATACAAAAACCTATGTTTAAAGCTGGGGAACATCAACTGCTTCAAATTACATGGTATTTTGAACTACCAGTTTCAAATTAACAAGGTTTTATTGTATTCCTATAGAGTGGCTAAACATGCAGAAAGGCCACCTTTCTTTCCTGTATGCTGGGTTATTACTAGAAGTTTGAGAGCAGTTACAAAATTGTGCATAAGTTAGAGTGAAACAGTTCAGCACATGGCATGGAAAAAAACTGGTGTGGTGTTTACAAACCATGACTTTAGGGCAAGCACAGATGAGGGCACAAAAGGCAACAGGTGTATTGTGTAGCAGTATACACAGAATCAAATGAGAAGGTATGAAGCTTGAATCCACTGACAGCGCCTCTTTGCAAACACAACATAAAAACAGAAAATGCGAGAAGTGTTCCAGATGTAGACAGAGTTTGTAAAATCACCATTCAGCACACAGTTTATAAGTTCTATATTACTGACGTACAGTTCATGTTTCAAATTAAAATGCAGGATATGACAGACCTTCAAGGTAAGAAAAGTAGCATGAAACTAAAAAAGCTGTTTCACATTAAAGATGAATTCAAAGGGATTTTGATTGAAAAAATTATTTCGGGAAAAAGAATATGCTATGAGCAATAACTAGATATAGAACTGAAGAATGAGCTATAGCTGATGAGTCTTACAGCTTGATGTCTTATGAGTAACAGAAACCACTGCACGATAAGTGTTTTATTCCAAGACCAAAGGGACTTAATTATCATTCATGGGAGTTGGGGGACAGTTTTGTGCCAAATACTGTGTTAAGGTGGGAATCCCAGCAGGCAAGAGGAGGCTACCATCATCAGAAGAATTAAAATTTTAAGGATAATCTGTTTTGAACTTAAAGATAACTATAATGTGGTACCTGGTAACACTCCATAACACAAGGAGAAGATATCTGTAGTCCATCTCAACCAAACAAAACATGTAATACACCATACAAAAGGAATGAATGCCACTTAACTATGAAATGCTGAAGCCTACTCTTTATGAACAGATAAAAGTGTTGAAGTTGATACATGTAAGGTAATCCGTGGATGTGATACTGGAAAATGCTTACATATCACCCTGACCTCAATCCAACAAAGCATTTGAGCTGAGGTGAAAGGCTGGGTCATGCCCAGAAATGTGCCATATAATACAGAATCGGTGACAGCCTGTGCAGGGAAAAATCAAAGCCAGGCGGGGGGGGGGAGACGACTAGCTTCCATTGCACGACAATGTAAAAGGTACAACACGAATACAAGGAACATTAAATAATTTTTGATTACAGTAGGGAGCCCATTATAAATTTAGGGGGAATGGACAGTGAGTGACGATATTGATAAATAGTGATGAAAAATTACAGGAATTGTTAAACTATGGAACAGTGACAGGTACATGGTATATGTTTTGGCTCACAAGCATGGTACCACAAACAGTGGCACATTTTGGTGTGATGTCATCCATACTTCTAAGATATACTAAGGTAAATGCACCTCCCTTTGAAGTCCTCACAGTCTGGTAGGAAAACCTTTGAATTCTGTGAATCCTGTACTGGCTATGTGTAGACATGCACTCTATACCATGGGCGTTCAACGTTTTTTGACAAAGGGCCACAACTGTTGTTCTAGGCTGATTCACAGGCTGCACATGTAAAAATCACAATAAGTGGTGCACCTACCTGCCTAAATTAGTGTGTAATTTTTGTAGTATATACATAATTTACAAATGTGACTGTGGGCCACAGGTTGGATACCCATAGTCTATACAAAAGGAAGGATACAGTAACACAGTCCCGTCTGATCAGCAGTGGCATTAATTAAACACCTGTAATGGTAATGTAATTCAAAGAACCCTTGCTTCATAATGGATACACAATCTGGACGGACAACTTTCACAAGTCCTGAAACCTAAATTAACTTAAGTCAAAGAAGACTGACTGTGCAGGCTCTGTAATTAAACATGAAGAATGTACCGTTGATCCCAACAGCCTCACAGTCTAAGGCACAGGTCTGTGGCCCGTTGCTTGCTCAGATTGCAGGTTTGACTCCTGCCAAGGGCATGGATGTTTATTCTTGTGAGTGCTAGGTAGATGGCTCTGTGATGGGCCGGTCCCTTATCCAGGGGAGTCCTACCAAGTGCGAGTGTCACTGAGGGTGATCAAGGGCAACAATAACCTCTACACATACAATGAGTAGGTAGGCACAGGAAAAGACTAGACTAAGAAAAAAGAAAGAACTTATACAAGTGAAAGAACAAGAATTACAGAGGTTAAATGACTGCAAAACAGGGACCTGCATGGGTCATTAGGCAGGGTTACAATAATATTGTAGCAATGACCTCTAAAGTTCTCAGTGATAAAAGAAAAAAATATCACAAGGTGAGGTCAGTTAACACAAAAAACCTTTTCATGTTAGGTTTATTAACATATTTGAGGTGTTGGATCAGCTGCTATAGAAGTCCCTTGTAGAAAGACTGAAAATGAGTAAGAAGTATATGCAGCTGGTATGTAGACCACTAAATGTGAGTGCTGAAGTGCCAATATGGAGACAAAATGTAGACAGAAGTAAAGCAGCTTAGTGTATAGTTTATTAGTAAAACACTATACAGACATAAAGTGACATGCAATTCCAGCAGGGACAAGAGATTTTTGCTTCTCCAAAACCATCCAGAGCAGCTCTGGGGCCCACCCACCATCACATTCAATGGATGTGGGGGTTCTTTCCTGGTGGTAATGTGGCCAGGATGTTAAGTCGACCACTTTCCTCCATTTTGTGCTGAGATTTGGAATGAATTGAGCTGTACCTCTGCTTCCTGTATATGCCTGCAGAGTGTGGACAGGGACAACTTTACCTTTTCCTTTTGCCTTCCCCCATGAAAATGGTACGAGTAGGAAGGCTGATAAAGCAGCATTTTCCCAGGAGCATACCCATAACAGAAAGGAAATCAAAATGGTGTGTTGTATATAACAAACATGCAAAAAGATGGGAAACAGCACATCAGTGCCTCAGCTGAGAAGTGGATATGTGTTTCAATGTGTGTCATACAAAGAAGAATTTGTAATGTAATGTGAACTGGTATTTTTCGTTTCTTTTGCTTACATTTAATATTCCTCAACAAGAGATGTAAGTGTATATGTATTTCGTTCCCCGTGTGGTATAAACATTCCTCAGAAATCCATCAGCATTAGAAAAGAAAATCCATCAGAAAATTTGATTACAATCCAGTAAAAATACAGAATTAGTGTCAGTGAAAAAGCCTGTGATTTTCTACACATCATTTGCTGAATGTAACAGTCTGGCAGCAAATAATCTGTATCACATTCTGGACTGGGTTTAATGCCCTGAGTTGTTAATATTACCACTTTCTGACCACTTACTTTTCTGAAACATCTTCTAGCCATGTCATCAATGTTGCAGCAAGACCCAAACGTCTGAATTCAGGGGACACAGTGAGTGCTGTAACATGACCGTGCCAGTTTTCACCATGGCCTTCTGCCTTACCCATTACTGGAAAAAAAATGTATATTTCAAAAATTTCTGCCTTCAAATTAGCACTGTAAAATATTAAGAGGAGGAATGCCAAGTTAATATTACTGTGAAACAAGGCTATAGTTTTCATTATTGACATGGTACTCGGTGATAGATCCACACAACAGAAAGACTAAATACTGTCTGGTTCAGTCATCCACGGAGAATTTTATGTGAATATAAACCATGTTTCCAGTCATTAATGCATCATAATTACAGTACGCTTCAATATTCTGTGCATCATGACAAGGGCAAGGTTACAGTATGAAACCACCAGCCTAAGCTAACTAAAACCTACTGGAGATCTGAATTGTCACCCCACCACAAAAGGAAACAGGATGCCAGCTGTACACCAAGTTGGTAGGTCTGGCACCACCCATATATATCAAGTAATATCTGCCCGGGGCATGAGTGGCTACCAGGCACGTCAGCGGGTGGCGGATAGCCGGGGGCCTGCCCTTGTGGCAGGTCTGTCTCTGAATTAAATAGGAGACCGTGGACCAACTCCCCAATCCCAAGGTGTTATGTGTGGCTTGCCTTAATCCATGCTGAAGGGGTGAATGGCACATGGGTAATGTGTTCTTAACGGAGCCTCTGGGAAACCAGGCGACATCCCAGAGTATGTAGCCTTGCACTGGTATAGGGAGCTCTGCCAGTGTTGACTGTTATTTCTCCCGTACTCATGGGACAAAAATGGACACGAATATTTCTGAACCTAAACAAGGAGCAGCTGGTACTGCAGACTTGTTACAGTAACAACCTCATGTGGAGGTTATAGACATAAAGTCTTCCGTTGCCTCTTCAGATGAGGAGAGATTGGCTGCAGGCATCTCTACGATTGGACTGCAAACCACGAGACTCTTTGGAGCACAACGGAAAAGGCTTACTAAAGAGAGGAAGATGAAGGAGGGAACTTGGACGGAAAAGAAGCCTCCAAGAAAAACTCCTTTGTCTCAGGAGAAGGGTGCCGGGAGGAGTAGTGGGGGTGTTAAAAGACCCCACTCTGACTCGAGCACACCATCTTCGGAAACACAGCAACCTAAAAACCCCAGGAGCACTCAATTGCAGACTGGGTCGTACAAGGAAGCTGTTGCTGGTATTACGATGGCGGTTACTCACAGACGCCATCCAGAGGTTACACTGGATCAGACCCAAGGTGACCTGATTCAGGTAAAACTCCTATCAGCTGTGGATGAGAACCCTTCAGGGGAGGCTCCTCCACAGTTTTTACACTCTAAATTTGCACAGGGGGTATTTTGGATCACCTGTGCAAATGAACATTCAAAGATCTGGTTAATGCGGACGATCAGTGGACTTGGGGAGTTGTGGGAGGGTGCAGAGCTGACTGTAGTTGACTCCAAAGACCTCCCAAAAAGACCCAGGGTGCTTGTTCATATTCCTGACACTTCTGAAGTTACCACTGTCATAAAGCGACTCAGGATCCAAAATCCTGAGCTAAAAATGGCAGATCAGTCAGTTATGAGTCACAAGGTCACTGAGAAGGAGCAAACACTGGCCTTCTCCATTGACCCTGACTCTTTCAACGCCCTCACTCGATCTAATTTCAAGGCCTTCTGGGGAATGGGGAGAGTTGTCTTCCGGACCCTGAAGGGGGAAAAGAAAAAGTCAGAGGCTGAGAGTACTGCAAGTGAACCTCCACCACAGTAGGGCGGCCTCGGCTGCCCTCTGTGTCGCTATGAGGAATTGCGATGTTGCCCTCATACAGGAACCTTGGACCTATATGGGGGATATTAAAGGTCTAAAGGAGGTGGGGGGAGAACTAATTTATAGTAGATCCACTTAGAATCCTAGGACCTGTATCTTAGTCAAGAAAGACTTTCGGATACTGCCGTTGATGCATCACTGTTCCAGGGACCTCACGGCAGTTAAAATCAAAATGTCATGTGGTGTAGGGCCGAGGGAGATTATTCTCGGATCGGCCTATCTTCCATATGATGACGTTGGACCTCCTCCCCCCTGGGAGTCTGAGAAGCTGGTGATGGGTTGTAGGGCGGAAGGAACTCACCTGATCATCGGCTGTGATGCAAATGCGCATCACACCTCCTGGGGAAGCACAAACATCAATAACAGAGGTGAGTCCCTGTTTAATTACATTATGGCTAATGGATTGGACATAATGAATAAAGGTAACAGACCTACCTTTGTTATATCTAATAGGCAGGAAGTTATCGATATCACAATTGCCACTTTTTATGCTAGCAATTTTATAAAAGACTGGCATGTAACTGAGGAAGTAAGTTGTTCAGACCACAGATACATCCGGTTTACTGTTACGGGTATTGACCGTTTAGTTGAATTCTATCGCAATCCACGCAGGACTGACTGGGAATCTTTCAGAAATGACCTGTCGGGGTGTTTGCGTGATATAACAGAGTTACCAATTTTATAGACCTGGAAACTGCTGCAAAGCAGTTTCAGGATGCTATTATTTTTGCTTATAATGAAAACTGTCCTTCCACCGTGAGGCGGAACAACAGGAATATATCCTGGTGGAATAAAGACCTTGCGGAGAGAAGAAGGAAAGTTCGTAGGCTGTTTAATGCGGCAAAGAAGTCAGGGAATTGGACTGACTATAAAAGAACCCTAACAGATTATAACAAAGCACTCAGACGGGCCAAGAGAGAATCATGGAGGAGACACTGTGAGGAGATAGAGATGGCTCCAGAATGTGCCAGACTCCAGAGGGTTCTCTCAAAGGATAGGCATAGTGCAGTCAGCTCTCTCCAACTTGAAAATGGAGCATATACAACAACAGAGGAAGAGACTCTGGAGGAGCTACTCCAGGTCCATTTCCTGGGCTCTGAAATAATTTTGGAACCTCCTGGAGGCTGGGACGGTCTTGAACTGGAGTATCCGAAATGGAAAGGATCCAGGGGGGACTGGGCAGTTTCCAGGAGGGTAATTAATTATGATAAATTGAAATGGGCTGTTTTCTCATTTCAACCTTACAAATCCCCAGGCATTGACGGAATAATGCCCGTCATGCTACAGCAGGGTTTTGAACTGCTTGTGGGGAAACTTATGATGTTACTAAGAGCCAGTCTGGCCTTAGGTTACATTCCTATGAGCTGGAGGCACATCAGTGTGGTATTTATACCAAAACCTGGGAAACAACTGTCCCAGGCAAAGTCCCTGAGACCCATCAGTCTCATGTCATTTATACTCAAAGACACTTGAGAAACTACTTGATAGATATATCAGGGGAGGTGTCCTGGTTGAAAAACCACTTCACCAGAACCAGTTTGCCTAAAGGGCAGGTATGTCTACAGAAACAGCTCTCTTCCAGGTTGTTTATAGACTGGAAAAGTCTCTGAATCATAAAGAGATTGCGTTGGGTGCCTTCCTGGATATTGAGGGGGCATTTGACAACACCTCTTTCAGTGCAATTACGACGGCTGCTAGAGAGCGTGGACTTGAGGAAACCTGTTGTAGGTGGATTGGATCCATGCTTGAAAGCAGACTCGTACACACTTCCCTTATGGGCAGCAGCTTGACTGCTAAAGTAGTAGGAGGATGTCCACAGGGTGGAGTCTTGTCTCCCCTTTTGTGGAACCTGGTTGTTGATAGGCTTTTGACTACCACAAATGACCTAGGCTTTTGTACATTTGGCTATGCTGATGACATTGTCATCATAGTCCAGGGTAAATTTGCACACACAGTCAGGGAGCTTATGCAAGATGCCCTGAATGTGGTGGTTCAATGGGCTGTTAAAGAGGGTCTAAATATTAGCCCTCACAAAACAGCTATAGTTCCATTTACCAATAGAAGGAAAATAGAGGACTTAGGACCTCTCATACTTCATGGTAAGGAACTCAGAATGCTGGGAGAGGTCAAGTATTTCGGAGTGACTTTAGACTCCAGACTTACCTGGAACCAACATTTGCAGAAAACAATTAAAAAAGCACAAACCACCTTTGCGGTAGTTAGATGCATGTGTGGTAAAAAATGGGGTCTTAGACCTAGTATGGTGCACTGGCTCTATACTAGGGTAATCAGACCATCCATATTTTATGCTGCCTTGGTTTGGTGGCCCAAGGTCATGCAAAAAACCACTAAGGTGCAATTAGGCAGGATTCAAAGAATGGCCTGTCTAGCCATTACGGGGGCTATGAAATCAACCCCCACTGCAGCAATGGAGGTGTTTTGAATCTGACTCCGCTGGATCTGTTGTTCATGGCAGAGGCGAGGATGGCACTCTACAGGCTGCAGATATTAAAGCAACCACCTGTCCCTAAAACAGTATCAGGTTTGCTATCCATCTGGAAAAATGTGGGTGACCCTATATTGGATATGGGGTCGGACTACATCATTCCAGTCTATTATCACTCCAAAATCTTCAGAGTCATTATAGACCGGGATTATTGGAAAAATAGAGACCTAGTGCTCCCTGAGGATGCTTTGATCTGGTTTACTGACGGCTCAAAGACTGACTCAGGGACAGGGTCTGGTATTTCAGGCATAAGACCAAAAAGAAGCCTTAGCTTCCCTTTGGGTAAATATGCCACAGTTTTTCAAACTGAAATATATGCCATTCTTCAATGTGCATGTGAGAATATAAGAAGGGCTTATAAACATAAGCGGATTCTTATTTTCTCTGACAGCCAGGCTGCACTTGGGGCACTTAGTAGCCCGAAAGTGACCTCGGACTGGTTGCAGAATGTTTAGATGCCCTCTCTGCACTGGCTTTCCTGAATGAGGTAACCCTCATTTGGGTGCCAGGGCACTGTGGTATTCCTGGAAATGAGGAAGCTGATAGGCTTGCTAGACAAGTGTCAGCTATATCGTTACTCGGTCCAGAGCCGGCTCTTGGAATACCTAGGTGTTCGGCAAGAGAAGCAGTTAAAAACTGGACTGAGTGTCAACATTACAAAGCCTGGAGAGATTTGCCAGGGCAGAGACATGGCAAACTTTTCATAGGAAGACCATGTAAGAGAAGAGCTGATGACCTGCTCAAATTGAATAGGCATCAACTAAAAACGGCAGTTGCGGTCCTCATGGGACATGCTCCTGTGAGGAGGCACCTGCATACTATGGGCCTGTTTGATGGGGATCAAACTTGCAGATTTTGCGGGATGGAGGCTGAAACAGTGCAGCATATTATTTGCTACTGTGAAGCATTTGCACGTCAGCGCTATAATGTTTTTGGGAAGCTGCTTGCTGAACTAAAAGATATAAGCTCAGCTTCAGTAAGAGACCTTTGCCTCTTTATAAGAGGCACAGGGTTATTGAACCTGTGCTGAATGGAGTGTTTAGGGCTGCACAATAAGCCTAAGGCTGAGGTGCATCCGGGGCATAAGCTGACGGGCCCTAAAGAAGAAGAAGAAGTAATATCTGACCTCTAGCTCTGTGAGCAGGCTAACTGTACTCTGTTTTAAGGTAGCTTTTACTGGTCTTAATCCACTCTGATGACATGAAGGGCACTTGGAATGCTCTAACCAACTCACCCATACTACAGTTTATTTAGAAGCCCACCACATAATGAAAATAATATTCTGAACCAGGGCTGTGGAGTCGGTACACAAAACTACCGACTCCTCAATTTTTAAAGTTCCGACTCCTTCATAAAAGCTGAATATGTATTAATAATGGTGAAACTACAAGATATTTCATCACCACCATGTAAATCATATTGCTATTTTTTAGACTTATAACCTATATTTAAGTATAAGTCTAATGGTTATTATAGCTATCAGGGCTCTGGAGTTGGAGTATCTAGTTAAGATTTTAGATTGAGGTTGGAGTCAAGAGTCAGTACATTTTTATTGACTCTGACTCCACCTAAAATTCATTCCGATTCCAACTCCACAGCCCTGTTCTGAACAGGAACATAGTAGTAAGTAACTACTTACCCCACTCACATGAAGCTTACTGAAACTATCAGCTACTGTCTGAAGAAGAATTAACAAATTTTCCTTCCACACAGGGAACAATATGTAAATTAAAGTCTCAAGCTGAAAAACTATATATGCACTACCAATCACTAGTAACAAATGTCAGCTTCCCTGTGAGAACTGTAGGCTGGGCCTCCCACTTCATGAGAACCCACCATTGGATGCAAACACCCACAGCACTCACAGTCACAAGGAGCTTCCCAGTCATGTCTGTCAACTAACGGTTTTCTCCGTAATTAGGTTTTCACACCACAACAACAGTCTAAAGATCTCACTCAACAATGGTGTCATTCCTCACACTAACTCCCATTCTCTTCTTACAAGAAACGTCTAAAAACAACAAGCACACAATTGTCCCTCATGCACCACGTCGTCATCATCCTCCCTCTCCTACCTGGCAGGTGAAATGCTTACACATATACCTCCAGGAAATATCTGCCTATGGGCCATGATCTAACTTAGGCAGGTGCATGACACTACAAGCAGCATTTTAATTGAGGACTGAAACTTTCTTTTACTTAAAAGCAGGAAAGAGCACTGTTTGAACTCAGGGATGACACTTTAGGTACTTAATCTTATTTTATAAATTTCAGTTTTTTCATTAATGTTGGCTAACTTCTGAGATTGTATGGCAGCCATGCTTCAATCCTCACTTTTCACAAGTATAAAGCCTATTGGGAATTTCAAGCGTATCCACCCCTAGGTGGGATTTGCAGATATACTCCTTCCCATGACCCACTTTTATACATTACAGTCCTTCAGGAATAGTGTGAAATCACATGCCCCCATGATCTTGAAAGTTCCTGAAAGACAAGACTGGTAAAATCAGCAGTTCTGCAACTAAGAGAAAACCTTTTATTGCCAAAGTCAAGGCAGTAATACTGACTGAAGTGTAGGTATCTATGGATTACCTCATGACAGATTGTTTTTGGCAGTCAGTGCCACCTGGCATATATGTCAGTGATAATAAAAATGACTTGCTACCTGGGGATAGAATGACACAACTTCAGCTCTTAGCCTTTTGTGTAACTAGACTAGTATAAAACCTGTTGAGCTCCAACCGGTAATACTAGGACTCAGGAAGTCTTTCTCCTTACATTTTATACATACAAATATTCCAGCCATATAGAAGTTTGTAGAATGTGTTGAATAGTTGTTAAAAGTTTCAAGTTGCCCAAACACCAAATACTTCCCTGTAAATTAATATATGGTCTGTAAAGAAGTGCCTGTACTGCAAATTAATTTTCTTAATCGTGTGAACTACTATTAAGTGTATTGCATTTATTCAAATTTTGTGCCACAAGTGACTAAATATCCCTTCCTACGAAATCAGACCCAATTCTGTAAGCAAGTTTTCACAGAGCTCTGATGATCCTCATATTTAAACTATCATTGTGGCTGAACTATCCAAGTGACTGAAGACAGAGATGTACTAAACTAAGCCCTCATATTTTCCTTGAAATGAGTATGCTGCAAGTTTTTGGCAGTAAGCACCAAACAAAGCTCATAATAGATCAAATTGATCTCTACAGTTTGGTCATAAAGAAGGAAATCTTACACCGCTTTTTGAAAAGTCTCAAGTCAAAACCAGTTCACTTACTGGAGGTTTAAAACCATCATTGTACTCCATGGACCTTCAGGAACCAACTACTGTTCAAAATAACATCCCAAAAATACTTAAAAATATATCATCATTGATGTTATATGCTACATTCAATACCAACTAACAAATATATACATTCATACACCATCAACTAGTGTATATAATAGATCAGTGGTGCAACATTTCCCATCTCAAAACTTTACGCACCAGAAAGAGGACATGAAACAAGTTACATACTATAAACTGGCACCTCCGATTTGTGCACCCCTATAGTCCAGGTAGTGTTACACAGTTTTGTGTTAGTTCAAAAATAAAAGATCTTCCACTTCGATATTACTATTGACTTGCAGCATATTTAATGACACTGTTGTAGCTTAGACAGCATTGAATGATTGCATTATTGTGAACACAGCCTTGGAAATGTGTGTAAGGATGCAGCAGGGGCACAATTTAAGATAATGTCCTGGGGAAAAAAACACGAAAACTGACAGTTAAGATAGCCCATGTTCTGGCTGACATTCCAACGGGGCGCCTCCCAAACACAAGTCAGAAAAACTACTGCTTGGGTAAACTCGCTCATTCCACTTAGATAAGGAATCTCCTTAAATTAATAGTGATAACTTTGAGGCTGTGGAGTCAGTACACAGAACTTCCGACTCTGACTCCTTCGTAGAATCTCAATATTTATTAATAATGGTAAACCTATAAGACATTTCATCACCACCACATGAACCATCAGGCTACTTTTTAGACTTACAACCTATATTTAAATATAAGTCTAATGGTTATTCTAGCTATCAGGGCTCTGAATTTGGAGTATCTAGTTAAGATTTTAAATTGAGGTCGGAGTCAGTACATTTTTACCGACTCCAACTCCACCATAAATTCCTTCCAAGTCTGACTCCGACTCCACAGCCCTGGATAACTTACTATATCCCATAATTTCGCCACTTGGTGACTCGGCAACTTGAAAGTATTCTGGCCAGTGAGCAAGATATTGCATGTAAAAGGATAATCCATACTTGGATTTGTTAAGGAAGATAGCAGACATCTCATCTATGAAATAACATTAAAACTAAATTTTATTGAGATGTGGAAGGCAAAGGATACTGTTTCTGTGCGTGAATCTAAATTTCTGAAACAGAAAAAGAATAAAGCTTTAATTACTACCAAATACCACAGTTCAGGAAACACATAATAAACATTTTTCAAATGTTGACATTTATGTGAACATAAACTTAAAATAATTAAGATATCATACATTCTAACCCCCCCTCTCTCTCTTATGCATTCATGCGCATGCACACTCGTGCCCCCTCTCAACCACAGACCTTCTTCGAATAGATCAATTACAACAAACTCAGATCTTTAAAGCCACTGATAAAAATTCAAACTGCTTTATTACTTGCTATCCCTTTCCCTCTTACTACTTTTAAACCAAACACTGATAATACATAATTCAGTACCCTACAATGCATTTACTAGTATCAGTAGAAAGACATTCCCCTCCCCCCTTCTTTTTTGCAGTATAAGTTTATACTATGCCAGCCTGTTATCTTGGATAATAAGACAGTAATATGATATCTGCCTGTGTTTAAGTTATCTGATGATAGGGTAGCAGTAAATCTTTATCACTTAATTACACTTAATACAGTTTATTGTGCAGAAGTTTCAAGTAAAACCAGTACTACAAAATAGAAAGAATTTCATCAATCCACATTTCCAAGAAAAGGATTCTGGTATCACTGATGAAGGGCATCTTTATGCCACATCTGACAGGAAAGGCCCCTGTGATGTTATAAACAGAACAATAAAATAGCCAGATGCACATGCTAGCTTACAATGACTGCTTCACCATTATGTGACTGGTGCATGGACAACCTTAAAATGTGCAATTTTTAATATGTAACATCTCTTCAATACATAATGGAAAAGCAGTTGCCCCAAGGGCAAATAAACAATTCACACAAATCTATCAGAAACAAAATGTTCCATGCACTCTTCTCAGTGAGTTCAAACAGCTTACAAAGGCATTCTGGTAGCACATGCTGGATGTAATATATATATACACACACACACACACACACACACACATCATTCTTTACAGCATACTTGGTAAACCAGTGAACACCATTCATGACCAGATGTCTGTAGTGCCCAGGAACCCAAGTGTGATCTGAGATAACTGTACTTATGGTAATAGTCTCCACTACCATCACCGACTTAGCTACTGATACATGAGTAATGACATGACAATATAAATAACTATGTACTTACACGTTATTAAATCTGAACATATCATTACACATAAACGGCCTCAGGGTTGTCATTTCTGCAGGTATCAAAACCTAACCTACAAAAGATTAACCACGAAGGCATTTAACCACCGCGTACTTTTCCAACTGTAACAAAAAAAAACACACACACACAAGCGCAAGAAACAAACGAGGTGTATAGCATTTTTATGGCTTATCCAGTGCTTCAGACTATGCGCCTAGAAAGTGCACACAACAGACCAAGTTACTTACTACCAGATACCACGTACTGACTTCCTCTAATCGTTCTCCTCAGACTGCTGCAGTAGAAAACTTTACGGAACAAATTCGTTACGTTTTTGACACAACATACTGTAGTCAACTTTTGCTTTTATGTTCGCTCTGTTAGGATACAAACTGCGACCTTTTACATGAAATCCATGGAATACATTTTGGAAATTATTAACGTAGAAATAACTATACGTATATTTCTTACGTTCAATACGTAACACAAAATTTTTCACATTGTTACAGCCACGACCTATGTGACATAAACCGCTCTTCTGCTCATTAATAAGAGGCACCATGGGTCATATGTACAGAGGTACTACCACCACTCCACGATGGGACGGTCACAATCCCACGCATCTGCAGACGCAATGTAGATGATCCGTGGACTCACCAGTGCGCCGTATTGGTGCGCCGATGCAAATCAAGCGGCATGTATCAGTGTGGATTGGTGGATCAGGGCTGCGGTATGTTCGAATGGCTTTTGGCGGCAACATATTGCAGTGTTTGTCGGAAGCAGTATTTTCCTAAATTGCCACGTATTGAAAATGGGGATGTCGCCTGTTGTGCAAAATGAGTGGTGCTGCATTTACGAAGAATGAAGACTACAACGATTTTGTAGGTAAGAATAAGGTGACGTTTGTTGCGTAATCTGAACCCGGAAGTTTGTAGATTTTATGTATTGTAACTTACGCATGTACAAGCCAAGTAAAACTACGTTAATGTCTTGTGAAAGAAAATATTCGGGTTAAATTACGGAAAATGGCGTCACTTTATGAATTTGATAAGGCTAGGTTATTAGGTCTACAATTCCTTTCAAGGTAGCCACATCGTTTCATGTGATCTTGGGAATCCGCAATGTGCGCATACTTTTACTGACACATATTTCATTTCATTTATTTTCATCCATTAAGCTACATAAGTAACATAGGATAAGTCCTGAATTACAATGTACTAAGACATATATACAAATAAGAATGCAAAAAATAAGCAATATTTACCTTTTAAGACATATACCCAAATAAATATGGTAAAAAATATGAAAGATATTTACATTTCAATATTACTACCCATTTACTCCATACACAACGCTAAGATAGCACTGTATGTAAGTACTTATTAATACTGTAAAAAGCATTGTGCTGAACTAGTAATTTTATTTCCCTTTTAAACTGCTTAAAGGTCTTGAGATTCTTTATCCTTGCCGGTAGTCAGTTAAAAAGTTTTATACCTAAATTTATGACACTTTTTTTATACAAGTCTGTGTTACAGGCTGAGACGTGAAAATCATTTCTACCTCTTGTATTGTAATTATGCAACTGAGACTTATATGTTATAAATTTGCTGGTGCTTTCTATGAGACATAACACCTCTAAGATGTATAAGGAAGTCATCGTTTAAAGCTTATGGGTCTTAAAGATACCCCTACATGATTCACGTCTTTTAATACCATACATTAATCAAATGACCTTTTTTTGTAGACGAAAGATCTTTTTGCTATAACTGTCTGTCACCCAAAACATTATACTGTACTTCATTCTGGACTGAAAATATGCAAAGTAAATGGCTTTAATCATGTCAACACTGATCACATCTTTTAAGCATTCCATTAGAAAATGAGCTTTATTCAGACTTTTACATAAATTGTTTATGTGTTGACGCCACCTAAGATTGTCAGTAATATTAATGCCCAAGAATTTTATGCTTGAACTGTATGGTATAACTATGTTATTATAAGTAATAATTGGTTTATTAATACCACCTTGCTGCCAAAAATAAAATAACATTGCCGTGGTCTTATCAGTATTTACAATTAATTCTTTTTCAGAGAACTATGTCTCTATCTGTTTCAATACTAATTTAATTTTCAACTCTAATGATTTCAAATCTCTGTCTAGAACAAGCGCGTTTATATCATCCACATACAGGACCATTTCAGCATTGTGTACTTTTCCCAGTAGGTCACTTATATACAAATGAAACAAAATGGGTCCCAATATAGGACACTGTGTAACCAAATAAGCTAATTCTCTTAGTGAGGAAGAGTATCTGTTTAGAATACCATTAGTTTCTAACTCTGTGATTTCAACAAATTGAGAATGATTTCACAGATATGATTCAAACCATGAGTTCACTATTCCCCTTACCCCATAGGCTTCCAGTTTACGTAATAATATTTGATGGATTAACACATCGTATGCTTTTGAAAGGTCTAGAAATATACTAACTGCATGTGCATGATTATCCGCTGCTTCCAGTGTGCATTCGGTGTTCAGTGTTCAATGTTCAATTTATTAAATCCGTATTTGTCACACTTAGGTGACAGTGGACACGTCAAAATAGTTTACAGTCTTACATATCTATAAAGGCTTAGTGTACAATCCATCATCTTTCCTCTTAAAATTCCACAGCACAAGAATAAATAAATACTAATAACTGTAACTAAGTCCATAATATTAAATAAAGTGTATAAAATATAATACACTATAATTCACTACCTGAATATAAAATTAATTAAAATGAACAAGTGTAAACAGTTCTTGTCCTTTTACTCTCTCTCTCTCTCTCCAACGGCGCTACAGCCCGGGGTGGGCCTCGGCCTCCTTCAAGAGTTTCCTCCATCCTTCCCGGTTTAGGGCGACTATTCTCCAATTTCTACACCCTAACTTTGCTGTGTCTTCCTTCACTCCATCTTCCCAGCGCAGCCTGGGTCTCCCTCTAAGGCGCCTTCCTCCTGGCTCACTGAGGAGGACTCTCCTGGATAAATCATCATCATCCTGGCGTATGACATGTCCTGCCCATCTCAATCTACTCAGCTTACAAAATTTCACAATGTCATTCTCACCACGCAATTGATAGAGTTCTTGGTTAGTTCTAATTCGCCATCTTCCCCCATCATGCACTGGGCCATAAATTCTCTGGAGGATTCTACACTCAAAAATACCAAGACGATGTTCATCTTGTTTAGATAGTACCCATGTCTCTGCCCCATATGTAAGTACTGGTCTAACTAATGTTTTGTAAAGGAGTGTTTTGATATTCCTGGATATGATCCTTGATTTCATATGGTTCTGTAACCCATAATATGCTCTGTTAGCCATTATCAATCGGGCATTCACTTCTACTGATCTGTTGTTCATTTCATTGACCATTGTACCCTGATATTTAAAATTGTCCACTCTATTAAACGTGTAGTTTCCTATTACAAGATCTTGATACAATGTTGTGTCCTTTCCACTGTGCAAGTATACCATCTTCTCTTGATTTATTACCAGTCCCATATTTCTTGCAGATTTCTCCAGATTTAAGAAAGCTTCGTTGAGTCCAGGAATTGTACGTGCCATTAAATCAATATCATCCGCATAGGCCAGGATTTGTACAGTCTTAAAGAAAATGGTTCCTCTGGTTTGAATGCCCGAGTCCCGTATGACTTTTAACAAAGCTATATTAAAGAGGAGGCAGGCAAGTGCATCACCTTGCCTCACTCCGCGCATGGTAGATATTGGTTCCGACAGATGAGACTGGATCTGGACTGAGCATTGCACATTGGTCATTGTTGTTTTGACCAATTTATCAGTTTAAATGGAATACCAAATTACGTCGTGGCACAAAGGAGTTTCTCTCGGTAGATACTGTCATAGGCTGATTTAAAATCAATGAACAAATGGTGTACTCCAATTTGGTATTCAACTGTCTTTTCCATAATTTGACTTAAGGTAAAGATCTGATTGGTTGTTGATTTCCCTTTCTGAAAGCCACATTGATATTTACCTATAATTCTTTCAGTATATTCTGACAGGCTGACGTATAGAATATAGGAGAGGATTTTATAAGCTATATTAAGAAGTAATATTCCCCTGTAATTACTACAGGCCATTCGATCGCCTTTCTTCAGAATTGGACATATTATTCCAAAATTCCACTCACAGGGCAGCTCTTCATCTGCCCAAATACGAAGTATTAATTGAAACATTCGATTTTTAAGTTCTGTTCCACCATGCTTGAAGAGTTCTGCTGTTATTCCGTCTGCTCCCGGTGCCTTATTGTTTTTAAGCTTCTTAATAGCTTCTTCCAGTTCTTCAAACGTGGGGGGATCCATTTCTTCTACAATTGGTCCTTCTATAAACTGCGTATTTACACCTGCAACGGTGTCCTGGTTATAATTTTTGTTAAGGAGGTCATCAAAATGTTCATTCCATCGTGCCAGTACTTCATTCTGATCACAGATGATTGATCCGTCCCTAGCCTTACATATATTCACCCTTGGTTTGAATTCGTTCTTAGTTTCCTTGACTTTACTGTAAAGCTTTCTAGCCTCCCTGATGCAGTATAAATCTTGAAGTTCTTCTAACTGTTTCTTTTCCCATTCTTGCTTTCTTTTCTTATGTATTTTCTTCTCTTCTCTTCTTTTCTTCTGGTATCTGAGAACTTTATTCCTAGTACCATGTTGTTGTTGCATAATTAAGTAAGCCTCATTTTTCTCTTTAGTTGCCCTTTCACAGTCCTCATCAAACCATTCGTTTCTCTTTCTTGATACCTGCCTCCCCAGAACTTCTTCTGCTACTTGCTGTATGGTGCTTTTACATAGCTCCCATTCTTCTTGTACTGTTTCCCCGCCAATGCAAGGAAATTGTCTCAGGCACTCCTCTAATCTTTCCGCATACATGCTTGCCGTATTCTCATCTTGTAGTTTAGATATACAGAATTTCCTTGTGCTCTCTCCTCTTATCTTCTTTATATTTGATATTCGAGCTCTCATTCTAGCTATTACTAGGTAATGATCAGAGTCCACATGTCCTCCCCTATATGATCTAACATCCAGCAGGTCTGACATATGCCTGGCATCTATTACCATATGGTCAATTTGGCTCTCAAATGATCTGTCTGGTGCTGTCCATGTAGATTTATGTATATTCTTGTGCTGAAACATTGTGCTACCAATCACCATATTATTTAAGGTTGCAAACTGTATTAGGCGATAGCCATTATCATTTGTATTCTCGTGTAGACTGTGTTTTCCTATTGTTGGACAGCATACTTCTTCCTTTCCTATCTGCGCATTTATATCTCCTATGACAATTTGAATATCATAAGATGGACTCTCTTCATATGTTTTCTGTAGACGATCATAGAAGCTTTCCTTTTCTTCTTCAGTAGATACTTCCGTTGGTGCGTGGACATTTGTAATTGTATAATTGAAGAATGTTCCTCTGACTCTCAGGGTGCAATTTCTTCTGCTGATTGCCTTGAAGTCCATGACTAAGTGTTTAAACTTCTTCTTCACAACAAAGCCAACTCCCAACAGATGTTGTTTCTTATCACAACTGTAAAATACAGTGTGATCTCTTTTTTCTAGGACTCCTTGACCAATCCAGCATACCTCCTGTATTGCTATAATACCAGCCTTATATTTGTCAATTTGATCAAGTAGAATTCTAAGTGCTCCTGCTCGATATAAAGATAGAACATTCCAGGTCCCTAAGTATAATTCATTCCTTCTCCAATGTCTTCTGTTCCATGTCCTGCCTAGTCGTCGTCCTTCCATAAGTCCGGTTTTCACTCTATTAGTTTTCACAACAAGAGATTTTTACAAGGTTGAAGAGTCAGTCCAATGCTCAACCCCCGACCTGGAGGACCAGGGCACCTCTCTTAGTCTGACCCCTACCCTTCGACCTGTCCGCCAATGGTGACCCTACCAGTAGCTATGCTACCAGCGGCATAGCTCTCCGGGTTATTGGGGTACTCAAGCTCCCCTACCACGACAAGGTGGAGGCACCGACAGGGGAGCTTGTCCTTTTACAACCCTAGAAATCAAAACTCCATAAATTCATCCACTGAATAAAAGGAATGTTGCAACAGAAAGGATTTTAAGTCTCTTTAAAAAGATTTAAAGTTGCCTCTCATTTTTATATGACCTGGAACCTTGTTATGCAGTCTGATTCCCATATTTACTACACTTTTCCTGAAGAGAACTGTATTGCAATACTGGACATGTAAATCCAGTTTTCTTCTCGTGTTATGAGTATGAATGTGTATGTTTTGCTCCAAAGACTCTTTGTACTTTTTAATGAAGCATATCACTTCCAGTATGCATAAAGATGATACTGTGAGTATATTATAGTCTTTAAATATTTGTCTACATGACATATATTTACTGGCACCATTAATTGTTCAAATGACCCTTTTTTGCAATTTAAAGATTGGTTTACTCTCACTACCCCCACCCCAAAAAATTGTACCACAGCTCAAACTTGACTGAAAATTTGTATAATAAATACTTTTAATCATTTAATTAAGGGCTGATTATTTCTTTTAAGGACTTAATAATGTATATTACTTTGCATAATTTTGAACTTAATGCATGTATGTGGGCATCCCATTTTAGGTTCTCTGTAATTCAGAGTTCTAAGAACCTCAGTTCCGATTTATAGGCAATTTCCAAATTTTAAAAGTTACTTTAGGTCTTGAAGGAAGTCTATTTGTTTAGAGTGAAATGACATTGCTATTGTTTTTCCAGTGTTTATGATAAGATTATTTTTTTGAAACCTTGTTTCTACCTCAGTCACAACTTTTGTTACTTTATGTTGCAAAACGCATTCATCTTTTCCAGTAGTTAACAAACTGGTATTGTCTGCAAATAAAACTAATTTTGCCCCTTGAATATTCAACAGAAGATCATTTATAAACAGTAAAAACAGGAAATGCCCCAAGACTGAGCCCTGGGTCACGCCATGCCTTACTTCCATGCGTGAGGAAATATATCTGTTCTGTTTTGTGTTACTATGATCAGTTTGGTTTATTTCTACAAACTGCACTCGGTGTGTCAAATATGACTTAAACCACAAGGAATGACTGACGAGCTGTATGCATGAATTTGCCTTCCCTGAATCCATGCTGAACATCAGTTAAAATATTGTGCTTTGCAATAAATGATATAAGCCTGTTACACATCAGTTTCTCAAATATTTTTGAAAAAGTCAACAAGACTGATATTGGTCTATAGTTTTTAATATCATGTATCTCTCCCTTTTTAAAAATAGCATGTACTTCAGCCATTTTTAATAACTGAGGAAAACATCCTGTTCTGAAAGAAATTAAAAAAGTGGGTTAAGGGTGTTTTTATATTAAGCACACTACTTTTAAGTACAAGTTCCGGAATCTCCTCAAACCCAGCAGATTGAGAATCCTTCAGTTTATTTATACACTTGTAACCTCTTGCTCCACAACAGGGGATATAAACATTGTGTTCTGATTATATGTTAGCTTATGTTGAAGATTACTCCTTGAATTGCTTGGTACATTATACTACCCTTTAAGTTCTTCAATTGTTTCAGTGTAAAAGGTATTAAACATATCTACAATTTGTTGGGGGTCAGTAATTAACCTATCACTATCTTTAATCTCAATAATATTCTTATTATTTGAGAATTAGCCCTTTCATTATTTATCACTTGCCATATTCTTTTACTTCTGTTATTCTGTACCTGAATGAATCTATCATTATCCTTCTCTTTTGCCTCTTTAATTACTTTTTTAAAATGATACTGGTACTTCTTAATATAGTTTACTGATTTGTTCAAGAGAGGAATGGTTTTCTTTATCCTATTCAGGAAACACATGCTATTTCTGGATACAGTAAGTCCTTCTGTTGTCCATTTATTCCTTCTTTTATGCTTCACATACGACATTCTATATGGGAATGCAATATTAAAATAATAGCAAATTTTATGTATGAAAAGGTTAAAAGAACTATCTAGATCTGGTGAAACAAGAACTTCTTCCTAGGATTCCTTTTGTAGGAGGAAAGTAAACTCCTGCATATTGTTTTCCATGAAACTTCTTCTTCGTGTGTATTTTAAAATATTAAAGGATGTATTTACCTTTATATATAAAATCTGTGCTAAATGATCTGAATACCCCAAGTCCACATTTAATAATAACCTCTGTTTAAGTAATTTATCAACTATCATTACAGCTATTAGTGATTTGGAGTTAATACATGGCGTTGTGGGTGTCTCCACAACATTAATCAGATTATTCCTTTCTAATACATCAAGTAAATGCAATAATTCAGTGTTATTTTTGAGGAAATTTACATTCCAGCCACCAAAAAGTATCAATCATTTTTTCCGCAATTGCAGTCTATCAACTACCATTTCCATTTTAGCTAAAAGCTCATAAAATCCACCTTCAAGTGATCTATGTATACAAACTATAATTGTGTTACGGTTTAAAATTTCAACAGCTGATACCTCAGAATTTTTATCACTTCCCAACTCTGTAATATAATTTACCTCCTTTATTTGCATATAATCCTTAGCTAAAATACACGAACCTCCCCCCCACTTACTGTTCTACTAAAATTACTAGATAACACAAACTTATCAAATTTCAGAACATATATATGATCAGAAGATAACCAGTGTTCTGTTAAACACAGAATGTCCATATTGAAATCATTTAAGCTCAATATCAGCTTTAACTCAGGTTTCTTATTGTTTAAACATTGGACATTTTGATGCATGATTTTCAAACCATGTTTACTACAATCTTCTACCATAAAAATCATTACTTCTGCTGATCGGGGTTCTTTGCTCTCTCATTGATGACATTATGAGTGAATTATTATCCATGTCATCCAATTTAGTTTGTAACACTTTTTCTATTGCATTAAGGCTATTATTACACCCCATATGTTTGGTTGGATTACACATTTCTTGTCTTCTATGATCATTCACCCAGTTCATGGGTATTGGACACAACTTAGCATCATTAAAAATTCTTTCAGTAGCACTCTGAAATTGTGTTACAGAATATTCTTTACCACTAATGTTCAGATGAAGTCCATGGCTTGCGTAATGACTTCTGTTGTAGTTTACTTCCATTACTGATGCATGGTTAAAGGGCTGCATATATTTCCTTAGCTTGCTATTGAATACCTTGTTTTCCACATGCACACAAGAGTTGACATTTAAGTCATACCTATCAGGTAATTCCATTAACAACACATTAGGATTATTATGCTTCTTTACAAAGTTTTGAACATGAGATAGGCTTACATTAGTCTCATTTTTACTAACATCCCTTGTACCCTCCCACACCACAACCGCATCACTTGTAAGGTCGTTGGTGTCCTTTGTCCTCAAGTTCAGAATTGATGATAAGTCGGCACCAGGTTTCACAACACCTTGTACTGAAAACTTCTTTTCCAGCTTGTGTTGAAGTTCAGCAGCTATACCTCTTGTGTGGCTGTCATGAAGGATAACTTTCTTCCGTCTTCTCTGATTTTCCAAAGCTGTCATCTTATTTCTTCCATCGCTTCGTCGAGAGGTGTTTCCGTATCGAAGTTCAAATTACAAATTGGTTCAAAATGATTTTTTATAACTGGGAACAGGTTTTTTTGTACACCAGAGAATAGTATCAGCAATCAAGAGAGTGGAGTTTGTTAGTGATAGGATGCCATACATAGTGCTGAGAGGCTGCTGGTGTAATATTATTGTTCTGAATGTGCATGCACCAACAGAAGAGAAAGGTGATGATTCAAAGGACAGTTTCTGTGAGGAACTAGAAGGGGTTTTTGATCATTTTCCTAAGTACCATATGAAAATTCTGTTAGGAGATTTTAATGCAAAAGTGGGGAGAGAGGATACTTTCAAACCAACTACTGGGAATGAGAGTTTACATCAGGATAGTAATGATAATGGTGTTAGAGTAGTAAACTTTGCCACATCAAAGAATCTAGTTGTTAAGAGCACTATGTTTCCGCGCCGAAACATTCATAAATACACCTGGACCTCTCCGGATGGGAAGACTCCCAATCAGATCAATCACATATTGATAGATAGGAGATGGCATTCCAGTATACTCGATGTGGGATCTTTCAGGGGAGCTGACTGTGATACTGATCACTATCTGGTGGTTGCAAAATTTAGGGAAAGACTGGGAGTAAGTAAACAAGCAGCACAGAAGTTTGATGCGGACAGATTTAATCTCAAGAAGCCAAGTGAACTAGAGGTTAGGAAACAGTATCAGCTTAAGATCTCAAGCAGGTTTGCAGCTTTGGAAAACTTAAATGTCAGTGAGGACATGAATAGGGCTTGGGAAAACATTAAAGAGAATATCAAAATCTCAGCTCAAGAGAGTCTAGGTCTGCATGAACGGAAGCAGCATAAACCATGGTTTGATGCAAAATGTGCAGAATTTTTAGATAAAAGGAAGCAGGCTAAAATTCAGTGGTTACAGAATCCAAACCAAAATAATGGAGATAATCTGCACAATGTAAGAAGTGAAGCTAGTAGACATTTCAGGAACAAAAAGAGGGAATATCTGAAAGCTAAAATTAATGAAGTTGAAACAAACAGTAAGAACAAGAATATCAGAGACTTGTATAGGGGTATCAGTGAGTTTAAGGGGGGGTACCAACCTAGAATTAATGTAGTAAAGGATGAGAAGGGTGACCTGGTTGCAGACTCCCACAGTATTTTGGCTAGGTGGAGGAATCATTTCTCCCAGCTGTTGAATATACACGGGGTTAATGATGTTAGGCAGA
>BLKM01000729.1:4464874-4571978 GCA_013340265.1 Coptotermes formosanus | reverse complement strand
CACACACACACACACACACACAAAACTGCCTCCAAATTTTGGTTCACTGTCACCTCGAAATGTGTTTGTGATGGAGGTCAATTTATTATCATGAACAAACTACAGGAAGTACAATATTCAGTACTCCTTGTGGCCTATACATTATTCAGGTAATGATGCCCTCACAGGCTGTCTTTCAAAGGACTAAAGTGGTGAAAATCAGATGGTGTGGCTAGGACTGTAGGGGATACTGCCCATACCTGTGTGTTGCTGGCCACTGCCATGAAAGAACACATTGCCGATGTTTTTGCTATGAGACAAACTCACTGAAGGCAACCATGCAGGTTTCTTATTGTTTCTGTATAGTGGTCACAGTTTACTGTTGCCCCAGGCAAGAATTTCACAAGTGTAACACCTGTCATATCCTATGATTTTTCCTGCTGACTGCTACTGTTAAATTTATCCTTGATGCCCTTCTGTCAATTGCTGCTTGGATTTTGGTTCAAAATGGTGGTCCCAATTTTTATCCTTCTGAACAATTGGCAAGAGGAGGCCATCACCTCATATATCATACTGGTGGAAAAAATCAATGGTGATTGCATTCCTTGCCCTTTGTTTGCACTAGTCAACATTTGTGTCACCCAGTAATCATTGACCTTGTAACAACTAATCCCTTTAATAATTACCATTACACTGCCTTTACCAATGGATAGGCTGAAGCAGAATTCATATGTTGTTATGTGACAATCATACATACCATTTCATCAACCTGGTGGGTGTTGTCAGGCATAAATGCTGTGCCAGAGCAACCATAATGCAATTTGTTATGAAGTTCCACTTCCTCTGTTTCAGCTTCTTTAATCCATCTTACCCATTGTCAGACAATACTCATGTTCACAATTCTGTCACCATGCACTTTAAGGAAATGTTTGTGAAAGTAAGTCAGCCTCTGATGATCAGCAACCAAGAACTCAATCAAGGTAGAACTGCAGATTCATATAATTCACAAAGATCATTCATAAAAATATTAGGGGCTACGAAGCAAAACTGATTAATTAATAAATTATTTAGAAATAGATAACATTAATCCCCATCTACTATATTTTAGTAAGCATTACATGGAGGAACAGGATCTGCTACACCTCACATTATTGTTGTTTATAAAGACCCATATTTCAGCAAAATTAGTATTTCATGAAACGGTAAAGAAAAGGATTTGGAAATTTGTGCCATTGAACGAGAGACTAAATTATCTAAGTTAACAGGAGATTTTAATCAGTTTATAAAACATCTAGATGATGCTGTCAAACATCTACATAAATCCAAAGCAGAACTTTTAATTTGTGGAGACATAAACACAGATCATCTCATTAGAGAAGAAGAAGGTAAAAAAAAACTAGCCTCATTGGTAACAACATACAATCTGTCACACAAAGTAAATTTGACAACAAGAATTCAAAATAGCTCAACTATTGCCATTGGTAATATATTTGTGGATAACAGGAGACTAAATTTATCTTCTGTATCTCCCATAATAAATGGCCTATCAGACCATGATGCTCAAATTCTCACAATTAAAAATAATCAAACAACAATAATCAAATTTCCTTTAAAACAGAGAACCAGATGAATAAACAATGAAACAATCATGAACTTTCAGACTCTACTAAAAAAGGAAGCATGGGAATCTGTTTATAAAGATGAAGATCCTACCCATATGTTTAAGTAATCTCTGTGCACTTTCTTAAGCATTTTCCAAACTAGTTTTCCAGTTAAATACAGAAGTGTGAAAGAAAAAAAATGACTGGATTACGCAAGGAATAAAAATGCCTTCCAAACATTAAAGAAGCCTGTATACCTTTAGTAAGAACAGCAATGATCCAAAAACAAAGGCACGTTATCTTAAATATTGTAAAATGGCTGAGAGTGAGGAAAAGGGCATAAAACAAGGGCTGCTTGTAGTCACAATTTTATTAAGTCTTTTTTTCTAATTCCATGGGCTTAAAATCCTGAGTTAAATAGTCTTTCAGCATGTTTTTCAGTGAGTTCAATTTATTTATAAGTTCCATGCTAAAGTTTGTAGACATTCTGAAGGGCAACTGCTGAACTCATATGGTTTTATTTTTTGACTATAATATAATATTATAATTATTTAGGTCCTGTTTATTTAAAAGAGAACTAGAAATATTTTTTGCATTTTTAGTACCATTGAAATGTGCAAAAGCTTTAAGAAATAACAAATAGTCAAAAACCTGGACATTTCTACTGGTGTAAAAAACCCGCCCAGGTGGAGATTTTTGATAAAAACATGACATGTCCAGACACAAGACGATGTACGTTAGCCCTGACCTAAGGAATATCTTCGGCGTGTGGTGTTATTGTGTTGTGTTTTTGGTATAAGATTAAATGAATTTCAGTCCAGTCAACACAACTCTGTTTACTGATTAAACAAGTTCCTTTTTTTTTCACATTAAGGTACTACATGTATGGCTTGTAAAGGCTTCATCAAGCTGCTCCATATAAAAATATACTGGGCAAATGTTACACAGTTGAACAAGTAATGTAGTACAATACTCGTATAGGGTAATAAGAATAATATTGTACTAACAGAGCTAATTAGAAGATCCTATGTATACAGCTTTAAAAACTGTATAAAAGGTGAAGAGTGTGGGATACCATTACCACTGAAGAGCTAAAGAATAAGAGATAAGATAACATTTCCTTAATGTATTCTCATCAGGAAGAGCCTAGGGATGGCTTTATCATAAGCCAAAATATGTAGGGCCTTTTAATGAAAACAGATATGTTTTGTTGACTGGATTGAAATTCATTTAATGGAATATAGGCCTATATCCTTTATCCCACTTTGCTGAAACATTAATGTTACTTGACACTACATGGATAAAGCAGTCTGATTTTTTCTGTAGATTTATTTACCTTTCTTGTGTTACCATACATACATTTTTTATTTATTTACAGTACATTTTTCTATGTCAAATAATTTATTTGTAATATTTAGCTTAACTATATTATTTGTTCCTTTTTTTTAATTTTAACACCAACAAAATATCAACACTCACTCACACACATACAACACAGTCACATACTTGAAGGAGAAATATAAGTTTAAAAAAGTTCAAAATATTACATAGTCTACCTTATGATAATCTTCACAAACACCATAACATGATGTAAGAATGAAATATTGCATTGTTTGGACTTTATGAGGGTTAAATGTGGTCTGTCAAAATGGCTTTGGGCATAATTTTAACTATTCATCTCATGAGTGAACACAAATTTTACAGCAAGTCTGTTGTGTAATGCAAATATGCATGGTATTAGCCATGTCATACACACACACATATACATATATATACATCACGGAGGGCCAATGGCCTTAGTATGGCTGAACGCACTCGTACAATAGTTGTGTTTCAAACTTTGCTTTCATTTTGAATGGTCTTTTCCTGATTTAAAAAATCAAGTTTTTATTTAAAACTCTGAACCTCATTCAGTACATATGGCAGAATTGTGGTGGTGGTGGTGGTGGTGGTGGTGGTGGTAGTGGTGATCATGATGATACTGATACAATATAATGGAGAATATGATGTTTTATAAAATATAAATATGATGCTATTATAGCCAGATCACTACCACCTACCATATTCCTACATGATTTTGTTGTACCTCTGGTTTCTGTGGAATGGTTAATATAAATGAATTGTTAGAAATTTTTAAGGTAACTTGGTTATCTTGTTACCAGGACTTTTATTACTGATATGTCCTGCGACCCTAAAATTAATTCTGCTGTTTGCCGTAATTATATTTTAATATTCAGTATCTTCAGCATTTCCTTGTCAACCCCTGAAAACGATGCTTAATATTTGTTCGGGTTATACGAGACGTAATTACAGTAATCACCCAACTTACATCATTCTGGGCTGGGGGGGGGGGGGGTCATTTGCCCTGACACCCAGTGTATGAAGCCAAGCACACAAATTCATATGTAGGATGCTGAGGGTGTCTTTGAGTTGCTGAACTCCCATAATCACGAACTCATGCTCGATGATCTTGTACAGTTTGGAGGCTCACCACCTTGGAAGAAAGCTGAGGAACCTGAGTTTCAGCCTAAGTAGAGGACCATGACCATTTTGAAGTTTTTTGAGGGACTTGGATTTATTGATGCTGGCAGAAATGTGTGTGAGGACACTGACTTATTTGTCAGAGTTTTTATTTATTTATTTATTGTTTTTTTTAGTAAGTATGAGTATGTGTTCCTCCTTAGTCAAAATAGATTGTCTGGAAACATCTGCTGCGTTTTAACATTACATTTATGGGAAAATCGGTCTCCACTTATGTCATTTTGACTAGTGTCACCAGCCTTACAAACACCTACAATGAAACTTCAGGGGATGACTGTAATATGAGTGAAATTATTGGGCGTCTTGTAAGAATTGGTGACTTCTTTCAGAGTAGCCCTGTATGTTACAAGTTAATTTTTGTTCTTTTAGGCCCAGGACATCCAACATGCATCCTACCTGATCCTGGTTATGGCCTCAATGAGATTTTTAGAGGGGGGGAGTGAGGTGAGAAACTTTAATGGTTGAGGTACAACACATGATCTACTAGGTCGATAGAGATTAACCACCTGCTTGCTGCTACTGTTGCACATCTGCCACCAGATGTCACTGAATTAAAATTTGAATTATTGCTTCAAAAATCCAGATTTTTTAATATATAACAGGCCATACCTCTCCATTGTGATCAATAAGAAATTTATGTGGCCTGAATGCATATGAATTTCTGATAATGTAATCTGCGACTGAGACAATTTGGACACCCCTGGGTTAGACATTACACTATTGTAATTTGTTTTACTGGATCAGAAAAATATCATCACCATATCTCATAGTGTGGCTGTGTGGCAAGCAGTATTCTGAAGGCAGAGAAGTGATCAAACTACTACAGTAGGCTAGAGCTGGTCATACATGTAAAGAAAACAATGAAAGTGATTGTAAGAAGCAGTTAAGAGAAGGCTGTTGCACTATTTCTTAAAATTTGTAGAAATGGGTGCAAATATCAAATGCTAATCCTCTGTGTTCAGCATCTACCAAGACAGTTTCATCACAGGCAACATGTTCCTGCAAAGTCAATGTCTTCTTACAAATCCATACAGTATCAAAACCTGAAGACTCTTATCATTTGACCAAGAACTGCTGTGAAAGCCTCAAAACCTACAGATAAAAATATAACAATAAAGATAATGTTCAGCAATATATTTAAACAATAAATGAGCTTGTATCATCAATTGCCCAGTGGAGAAGGATGAACTAAGGAACTCACTAAATCCAGTGGAATTGTATTGTTTAAAAATTTTACTCAGTTTTGTGAAGAACTGCTATTGCTGGGCCACATACAACCTCAGTAGAGTGAGTGTTAGAATCTGAATCTAGGAATCTTCCAAATTCTGTACATTAACTGGCTGTGTTTTCTAAATCCACAGGCAGGCTACTCTGTCATAAATTTCTACAGGACTGGCCTGTCAGTGTCAGCAGATTTATACAAATCACATATTTTCCAGTTTTATTCTGTCACTATGTATGATAACAACAGTTCTGTAGTCAACTGACAAAGGCTATATGCCGTACAAGATTGCAATTACTGTAGTAATTTCAAACAGACTGCAAGTAGTATCTTCTGAAAATGTCACAGACGAGACTAGCTTTCATATAAATCACGTATCAGCACACTCTTATGTGCCAGAAAGGTCAACTATGCCACACAGAAATGTATGGTGATTTGAAGAAAGAGAGCAGAATGAGAATTCTAAGGTTCATATGTTTCCTAGTGCATTTAGGCACTCTATTATATCCCTTAGCCATAGTATGAAAATGCCAAGTGATTTGAAATGGTCTGTTTGGAATTTCAAGTTTTGAAAAATTTGTCATGAAACCTGTTAATATTAAATTTAAAATTTAAGTTTGTTATAAAAATTTACTTTACAACTTATACTTTTAATGGCCAATCAGGGTACCACCCAGCAAGGCCAGTTTATAAGACATTTCTGGATGCAAGGTGAAAACTGGGATCCCTGCCTATGCATAGTCCTGAACTGACAATGGCAGATAGAGCATGGTGAGAACTTACATACATAATATGGAACTCAACACAGCAGACACATAAACTTGTGCAATGGGGATGCCACAGCCGAAATGCAGTAATCATAATAACCAATAGAAACCGTAGGAAGCATAGCAAGATCTGTAGTAAAAATAACAGCAGTAATAACCAACTGAGTGTAGTAATAAATTTTATGTTTTAAGAATTGAATATCGGCCTATACTCTAGCACCTAGTTTTGGCAGGAAGTGACAGTATTGCACCTACTGAGTTAATTTGGTTATGCTGCAGAAGAAACATACAGAAGCGAGTGCAGGGTCAGAAAAACTGGTGATATTTTTAATTCCAAGGTGCATGTAATGCATATTAAAACATGTCTACTTCACTGCAGAATGCAGATTTCCAGTGTTGTTACTAACAGTCCTACTCCTGTGCTATGTTGTTGTGACATTTCTGATACATGTAGGAATATGCTTGACTTGAGCATCTCTTCATAGAATGATATAATGCTCTAAAAGTAGGCAAAATATTATGTTTTCTGCTATTAAGTGCCTCATTTTAAGATTTTAGTATTTATGTACATAAATATAATTTGGATCTTTTGTGGTGCCATGTTTGCCACAGAAAAGATGAAATTGTGAGTGTCTGGATGTGCTTCACTTCAGCCTGTGTTCACCCCTTTTATTTCTCTGTAATTCATACATAATTCATCTATATATGAGTTAAATCTTTTGTTTTCATTGTTACATTCTCATTATGTTATCTGGATATTAATCAGATAGTACTTAATAATCTAAATTAATTACAATATACATGTACTCTATCTTCATACAGTTTTTATTTAATAATAAAAAACACACATTCACAGAGCATTCTGCCATGATTTTTATACATGTAGTAAACAAGTTACATTATGGATTCAGAGTTAACAGAATACATAGAAGAGAAAGAATAAATAAGTTATTAATAATTTTTAAAGTTGTGTATAATATACTTGTTTTAAAATCCACATACATTATGTACAAATAGACTGAATACATTTTAATCTTTACTGGATTCATGGTTGTGTCTGTTTTCATATTCTTTGAAGTTAACCTTATTAACTGAACATCCTTAGGTTGAAACACCGCTGACATTTCAGTACTGCCGGAGGACTTCTGTGAAGTCATTCTGTTTGCCATAAAATAATATTATATTACATTATGTTTAAATAAGCATATGCCTTAAGAAGCGCTTAAATTGCTCTTAATTTTGGACAATTACAGTTTAAAAATATTTGTTACAATAGAACATTCCCTGGATGTTGATATCTGAATATATCAAGGTACTTAAATTAAAACTTATATTGAGTGACACTTCAATATAGTGCTTGTACCAGGAATCCTGCTAAGGCTTGTCTTGCATCTTCTGGCCCTTTTCTCCTGAAACCAGTGTAGTTTGTCGCAGTTCACGATATAATTATAACAGTAACAACGATGTGGTGGTGATGATGGTACTGATCACTTAATAAGTCATAAGCGATATGTAATTTATCACTGAAAAACGAATATTCGAATATGGAAGCCCAGGAACCACGGTCCTTGTCACCACTTGCTATGTGAAGTCGAGAAGCAAATGAAGTGGACTCTGTCAATCGATCCCCTATGGCTTATGCCCTTCTCGCGTCTATTGGATTTCAGTGTCAATGAATCTTGACAGTTCATCTGTAAGGACTGATATTAAAGCGATTTTCGCGTAATGTGATGTAAATTCAAATGATTACAGTATATTGGCACCGTCTTCGAACGCTGTTGAACGACACGTCGTTATTTCTATAAAATTAAATTGCTGTATAATTATCAAGCTGAGAAAGTCATGAAGTTGTGAATCGGGGGCTAAATAATTTCTTAGAATATTTCAGTTCTGGGAAAGTGCAATTATCTCTACCATCACGAAGGGAATTTCACTGCAATAAGAGAGCTAATTCTTAATTGTAGGTGGGGCGTAATTTAATCTGTAGAAGTTCGTACCGTTTATTGGAAGCCGGTATGTCATTCGGTGTAGTGACTGGGCTACCGGTTGGGAACCCAAAGAATCGTTTTCCAGTTGCCGACAGGGAGAGTCGAGTTATCTCTTCTCCAAAGAGTCCAGACCTCCTCTGGACCCCACCCAGCCACTACCCAATGAGTACCGGGTCGTTTTCCGTGGGGGTAAAGCGGCCGGGGCGGGAAGCTGACCACGCACGTACATTCAGTGCTGTGTTTAAGAGTGCAGAGTATTTCTGCTCCCCCATATGTCGTCGTGCCATTCATGTGGACAACTTGTACCTGTCTTCTACTTATTTTAAGGCAGAGCAAGGTTTCACATGGGAATATATGTTACGAAAAACTGAACTGCGTTATAACAAGACGCGGATTGTTCATGGTGACCATCACACCGTAACATAAGAGCTTCGCCACTCACTGGAACAGCGTTTAACGCACTTAAAGGATGTAGCACACGCTTACAGATCGAGCCGGGTTCTTATGTTTTACCACAGCAGTACAAGAACTGGACTCAATGTGTATGTTCAAACCCTGTGCCACCAGTGGCAGAGAGATCATGTTAACTGTGTGAACCAGGCTGACATGTATTTAATATTATACATCTTCCGAGCAGTTGTTTTACATCCGTAAGTTTTTATTTATCACAACTACTGCACTTTATTTACGTAACCTCCAATGTGTTTCGACTGAGTTATCCAGCCATCGTCAGGGAGTTAATCATTGTAGACAGTAAGCAGCTTGTTGTCTATAATGATTAACTCTCTGATGATGGCTGGATAGCTCAGCCGAAAGATGTTGGAGGTCATGTAAATAAAGTGCAGTAGTTGGTGATATATAATACTTACATGCTGACATGGATAATTTCAGCGCTCCGCGTCCGATTGTGATGACACTGAAATATTAAAGTTGTGAGTTTATAAAAGGCATAATTTAAAAAAATTAGTACAAAGACGTTTGCGCTTTTCAGCTTCTCCTGCTTTCTGAAAGGGAGTACGTAGGGTCCTCCATTTCAGCTTCCAGGCCGATTTTACGATTGTTACGAAATTTGGCATGGATGTTATATCATTGCAGGCTATCTTAAACTCGTGTTTGTTTGTTTGTTTGTTTGTTTGTTTGTTTTTTGTTTGTTTGTTTACTAGATTCGGTAACAGTATGGTGAAAGCAATGAATTTTGGGTGGGAGTGACGCTAACTTTATTTCACCTAGGTCTTTATTGCGTATTGTAATATATCTTAAAAATATTCAGCTTTTATAAAGGTAAATCTTTTCGGTATAACATACGAGTAAAACAGCAGAACGGGGAACGCATGGAATCTTCAGGGAATATCATTCGTTGTGGGCCTCACGTAAGCAGCTGGTTTATTGGCCATGGGTGACTCACTTCTACTAGTTTTATCCCTGCGTGTTTCCTTATTTGCGAAAGTTAAAAGGCCTACTCACACTTTTCAACGAAACTTCAGACGTGTCTAGTTTTATATGTGGCGCGCCACCAAAATAAATTTATGTTCACTATCATCTTATAGCGTTTCGTATTACCGTGTACTTCTTTATTGAATCACATAAATCAAAACCAACAAACTACACTGTATTTAGGGAGACACTCCTGGTTGTCTATAATAAATCATTGTAAACAACCAGGGGTTTCTCTCTATATCGTTCGTCTTAATTTATGTGATGTTCGGGAATATGAGGTATAATGTTGGACAGAGGGTGTTTGTTGCCGAATTCTGTAAGTAAGAAACCCTATGAAAATGTCTTAGTAAATTTGTAAGTCGGTTTCTCGGAGTTTCTTTCGAAATTAACAGTTTACCAACCAGTGAACAAATTTCGAACAGGTTATTTGAGAGGAGGCGACACTGAACACGAAATGTTCTCTGAAAAGAAATATTAGATAATAATGGAGAGCGTTTAGAAGAATGTCGACGAAAACCTTTGTTGAGAAGGTATGGTTTTGTAACTTTTTTGTGAAATGGTGTGTAGTGGTTAAGTAGATTCATTGCTAAATGAAACTAACGTAAATATTTACAATAAAATATAGTTTGGTAGGTAATCCAACATTAATGCACAGTGTGCCATTTCCATTACATTAAACTTGGGGTATGGTGTCCTATCAGCACAACAAGAATAATTGGGCCCATCTTCTTTCGGATGCAATAAATTCAGAAAGATACAGTCGACACATTTTCTCACCATTTTGTGAAAATTCAAGTACTTAGAATGAGTACGAGTTCTTCCAGCAGGACGATACGACCGCCCACACAGTCAATTTTATCGTCCTCTGTGACTTGCTCTTTTGCCCCATCCGACGCCATGTCATTATCTGTGGGGATGTTTCAGTGGTTACAAAAAACACACGCAGGGGATGACCTTAAGGAAATGTGTGCCCAGTATTGGGAATTTGTAGACAGGAACAGTTTTTAATAATATCTTCACCAGGTGTGAAGCATGTACGAGAGTTGTAGGAGATCATTCCAACACCCGCTTTAACACACGTTAAATGGGGCATTTTGTAGCTATACAGTATTTAGCTTTCGATCTGCTCGTGATGAGTAATGAAGCATTGGAACTACGAATGTGAAACTTAGCCTGGAGATAGAACATTAAAGATACACAACTTATGCAGGAAGTCTTTTCCCGTCAAAAACTACGTACGTGGTGACAGTACGAAATATAACGTCAGTAGAATATGTACTTCTGTGAAGTTTTTTCAAATGGTGGTGGTGGTGGAGGCGGCGGCAGCGGCAATAATAATAATAATAATAATAATAATAATAATAATCTGCAGCATATTTACATCTACAAGCAATAAAACAGCGATTCGAGTGGGATTCGATCTCATGTACATAGCCTAGTATTTATAATACACTTTACATAAATCAGATTTGTAGGGCCGGAAGTCGGCAACAGAAGGACATACGTAAGGTTTCTGCCCGCCACTCCTTTGTACTCAACATGAATGACAGTGACCACACTATTGCAATGAACTTGGCAAATGCGAATTCAAATATTTGGGTCCTTTCTGCAGTGGAATCTTGCAGTAATTAACGCCCCTGACCATATTACAAGAGATATCACATTGTGTTAATGTGTGTTTGTTAAAAGCAGGTGACATTTCCTTTTGTATATTTCATTTTCAGCCAATCGAAAATATCGCAGAACGTATCGATATACGAGTATTCATGATTTATACAAACGCAGGTTAAAATGACCGTGATTTATGGCTGTAGTTTTACGATACACATAGCACAAATGCCTCTCACCACTTCAGATATCACATAAGTTTATTTCGTGGTTCTTGAGGAAAGAAAGCCTTATAATTACGAGGAAACCAGTTAAGGTAGTTTATTTGTGAAGGAAGTTAGAACAAGTATTGGTAAAATTCCTTCCTTCAGCTGCCTCAGATGAGGGCGAGTTTAATGATAAACAGTTCTTCATACGTGTTTGTTGCCACAAAACTTCATGCTTTTGTAAGCTACTGGAATATAAAAACGTTGACGAATTCTTTGTCGTGACACACAAATGTTGCAACATCACTTAGTTTTATTGAAACCTGTTTATTGTATAATTTAGCGTCGCAATATATTATCCGACTACCACTACAGTAAAATCTGCGATATCTGGTACTGGATTATCCGGAAATCTAGATTAACCGGTAAATTGACAAAGACTGGTCAGACACTGTAATGTGGTACGATCAGTTGCTTTATTACCTTCGCCCGTTACAGGGTGTTACAGTGCAGTGCTTGGAATATTTCATTTTTTCATGGAAGGGGTTGGCAAAAAGCGGAAAAGAGTGGTGTTAACGATAAAGGCAAAATTAGATCTGTCCATGGGGTTGCTAAGTACACTAAGATACATATTAAGTATAATATTCTGATATCCGGAAAATTGCGATATCCGATAAACCTTTGGTCTCGGAGGTGCCGGATGTCGCAGATTTTACTGTAAATGTTAAAGACAATACAATTATTACGTAGAAGTTGTGACACGAAATCATGTTCACATGATAAAGTACTGATGCAAAATTTAGCGAGGGTGTTTAGTATTGTTCTTCTCATAGTTGTAACGACAGTTGTGGATATGAGGAAAATGGGCGTTCTCTTCCCGGCACGCCCAGACAGATTCCGGGGCTTAACCAGCCTGCTACTAAACGGCTACGTGGGGGCGCTGTCTATGGAAGTAAAACAGTCAGAATGTGAAGCTGACCACTCACCTCCATTTAATGCTGACAGTAAGAATGCGTGGCCCTGTACCACCTCCACGCCACCATACATTTCATGGATGTTTTCTTCCTGGGAATAAATTACATGTAGAAATCTGTCACTGAATTATCGAAGATGAATGTAAAACTGCTCGTGTAACATTTGTACCTGCTATTTACATTCAGGCTGTAAGTATTTTCGCCGAAGGTTAGGCAGACGATTATTATATGAGAGCCATAAAAGCATTAACATGGTTATTTTTATCAGCAGTCGCGGCAGCAGCCGCACATTCTTACATCCAGTACCTTTGTCGAGTCTTAAATAAAGTTGCAAAGTTATAGTTTACAAGAAAACGAACATAAATCTGAACATTGGAAGGAGTTAAATAACAGTATTTACGTCAGGTTCTACCATTCTACTGTTCCCCTATTATGTCTGATATTGGATCATTGGTGCGGCCAAGTTTGAATGGTGACTCGTGTTCATCCGAAGAGCAGTTAAACTTTTACTGTACCACTCGTCCTCCGGGCTCATGCCTGAAACAAAGATCGACAAAAGAATGACTTCATATCCACAGATGTTAGAAATTCTTAGTCACAGTTACATGATGGTTAGCCATAACAGTTGCCTGCTTCATTGTCTGATAAATACCGGATCATTATTTTATCTGACAGCTATCGTTAGTCACTTCACGTCACTCGGTTAACTTATAGACACACGCACGTAAACCGGCAAGCTTCGTGCTGCGTACCGAACAGTGTATGACTCACCTGCTTGTCGCTATGCACACTTCGTATGATAACGCAGCATACAAACGCTGCAGAAAGTGTTCAGATGGCAATTTAACAAACATTTGAGAAGTTTCTGAGCAACAAGTTTCATGCTAGGGAGTAAAATAACAATCAGCAGACAGAAGCGTAATGTGCACAAAATCTACGACGTAGATCGTGCAGGAAAATGGGCTTTCATGGGATGCATGATGGAGAAATTGACTCCACAGTTGTTCTGTTTAGCGTTGAAACTTTGTTTCAACTCAAAACGTACGAAAATTCTGCGAATAACAAGTTTTCTACGTTCATCCACGAAGTGCCATTACAATGACGTAAGGCTGGTGTGTGGTGTGCTGCGAGTGCGACCAGGATTATTGGGACAATTTTTCTGAGACCAGACGTTATATTGACACCAATATATTATAAACATTCTGACGCCATTTGTGCTGATTGTTATTTTTAATTAAATTTTATACTTTGTTTACAGGGTGTTTTTGGTGACAGAATAATAAACAGGGGATAATGGTCCTCTCCTTCGCCAGGCCTTACAGTAATAATTCTGACACTGAAGACAACCTTGAAGAAATTCATCAGCAGAAATTCAGTGTGCAATAAACTAGACGTGTACTAGCGTGACACGTGTCTGCGAGCCGAGCACCGCCTCCGAATTCGGTAAGTGCAAGCTTGCTATTAGTGGCAGAAGGCTACACTGAAGTAAAAGGCGTTTTTGCCGACTAGAAGAGCGTCGATCGCTGCGCTGCTTGCCATCATGCGTGAGTTAAAAGTTATTCGAGTTGTGACACAAAGTAATGTCCGTGTATTTCTTCATATCGGCGAGTCCTGAATAAAAGACGTGTAAGTTAACAGGTACCAGCCATTTTGAAGCGCAAGTAATATAGGACTGAATGCTGTTAAGAAAGACAGGGTAGTGGAATGAAGGAAAGTGTGGCCGCCCGACACAGCTGGCTTGCAATAAATTAGTTTCTTGTTCTTTGACGTTAGAAGAGGGGGTAAAAAGTTTAAAATTGTAGATTAATTTGTTTGAAAGTTATGGCATAAAAACAGTGCTACAGCCTGTAACTAAACAATATAAACGGTAGGAATCTTATCGTACCATTTCGGTGTATGTCAAACAGGTCTAACAACAGTTAAAAAAAAAACAGATGAATGTAGCAGATCCCGATAGGGATTTGAGCACAGAATTCACCAAAATGAGACACTTCACCCCATTATGAGACGACACTTGAAACTGCTGCCGTGCTTAATAGAGATGGCGTGTGCTTTTTCATCCTGTACTAGCGAAGCCTTTTCACATATTTTCTTATTGGATTATATTCTATGTGCGCAGTGAGTTATACAGCAACTACAACGAAGGATGTATGACATTCTCACAGCGGCATTAATGTTGCGATCTTCTGGAATGCACGCGGCGTCAAATCCAGAACACCGTAATCCGTACCACCGTGATATTTCCAAAGAAGCGATAAGATTATGTCTTTCAGATCTAAAAGTTGTTTCGAATGCATAACTGAAATGTAGTGTGGGCTAGTCGAACATTCATATCCAGGGCCGCTTGTACTGAAGTCCGTGGAGCAGAGTTCTTCTAGAGAAGCTAACATTTCCTTAGCTACTCATGAAATTCCCACATTTTATGGAACACGAACCTTCGTCATTCCTGTATTTACCAGAGACTGTGAATCATATGAATCAAGTTCACATCCCACAATCTTGTGTTTAAGATCTGTTTGCAGGTCTTCCAATTTCTCATTCCTTCAGGGTTTCCACCCAAAACCCTGCATGCATTTCCCTTAGCTCCCATGCTTGCAAGCCTAACCCATATCATTCTCCTTTATTCTAACCCCCAAATTTTTAGCGAGAAGTGCAAGTCATGAAGTACCTCATTATGGAGTTTTCTCTAGCCGTCTGTTACTTCCTCCCTGTTAGTTCGAATCTTCAACCATTCTATTCTCGAACACGCGCAAACATGTTCTTCTTTTGATGTGAGGTAAGTTTCACATCCACATAAACCACGCATGTATTGTACGTGCTACTGTTCACATTTTTAGCAGTAGACATCGGCGGGGAAGAGAAAATTATCTGAACGAAAAGGTAGCAAGCGTTTCTTTAATTTAATATGGTCTGAGATCTTTTCTGTATGAACATTGATTTGCTAATGTCGTTTCCAAATATCCGAACTGTGCCACATTTTCAAAAGATTTATTAGCTGTTTTGCACCCCTATCTAGTGCAGCGGTTAAGAAAAGGTGGTGTTACACTTCCACTATCCATATGCTTTCGTGGTCTGCACAGGGACAAGTTTACTTTACTTTATCCCTATATTGTGACAGCCTACTGCATTCTGTTTACGAGACATGAACATATACTTAGTTTTCTCAGCATTTACTTCTAGATCAACCATTTTACTAACTACTGACAAAGTCTCTATTTTTATCTTTATGCTATACACATATTCGCCCAGAAATTTAGGCCTAATATCATCAACATAGACCGCAAGCTGAAGTCTTCCTTTCACTTTCGATGCTTTCTGTTTTCTTGGGCCTTCGGTGTAGCATATTCTAAAGGAAAGCTGCAAATCAGTGGCGATAAGTCATCTTTTTTGCAGGCCAATGTGAATAGACAAATGTTTGCCTATCAGGAAATACTATAGGTTTTATTTAATGGCATTTTAATTAACGTAACTAGTTTGAAGAGTATACCAAACTGAATGAGTATATTATTCAAAACTTCCCTCCTAAACAAGTCATAGGCTTTCTTGTAGTTATAAATATGTGCTGTAATGCAACAAAACAAATAGACATCGTGCTTATTGTTATACAGATTTATTAATCACCCACTACTGCACAACTATTTTTCTCTCGCCAACATGTTTCGGCTGCAATCATTCAGCCATCATCAGGGAGAACACTGCAGCCGAAACATGCAGGAGAGAGAAAATGGTTGTGCAGTAGCCGGTGATTAATAAATCTATATAACAATAAAAACAACTGCACGGAAGATGTACAATATTAAAATACATCGTGCTTAGTTAAGATTGTATTCCAGTTGCTAGTGACAGTGTTTTTGTACATTGTTACCTACGACTTGTAAAATTTTGTGTAAGGACTTAGAATAGTGCGATCCGCTTATATGCTTGACCACCGGCTGTTCGCTTCAGAAAAGCACACTCTTTATTCTTGCATAAGACTCCACTCCGGTTTCTATGGATTTCTCCTACTTCTGCTCCTCATACCTTTCTTATTCTCGTTTCCTTCCTTGTCGATCTTCACAGGCCTGACAGTTTCGTTGATATGACGTGAAGGAAGAAGACATTCTCCCAAAGGAACCTCAGGGGGACGACTGGAAAGTTAGGGGAAGCAAGCGAGAGAGGTTACGTACTGAGGGGAAGAATAAAGTGGGCGTGGCAATGCAAGAGAGACGATAGGAGGAGAAGTAACATACAAACTTCTCCTTTCCTATGAACCTAAAAAGTTCCTACACACAAAAAGAGCAAAGAATTGAAGTAAAAAAGAAAGAATGGACTTTCACAAAGCAACGGACCCTGAGACAGGCAGGAGGAAGAATCCATTTTCTCGACGCAGTTTTTTGTTTCTGACTCCTTTATTTTAGAAGAAATGAAATAGCTGTCTCTTGTTTCAAAGTCGATGTATTAATAAAAGGTACAAAAATACAAACAGTCTTACGATAGATGGGTATAAAATGAATGAGAAACTTAAGCTGTACATACAGAAATGAAGGAAGGGCGACTCTATTTATTGCACTATCAAATGATGCGAGATTAATTGCGTTCGAATTCTCTGAGCACAATTTTTATCTCACCAACTATATCCTTCATTTTTAATTCAAACTAGATCGTTCCGGAGATGATATTTCGCCGCATACAGCGAGGAGCAACGTTTTACGTTATAAAACATCTTAGATTTGTCATTTCCGCTGTAAGATGGAAATCTTGATCGTCACTTCCAACTTTCTTACCTAAGAAGCATAAGAGCCTAGCAGCGAACGGATTCATTTCCTTACTCTGATAACGTGTCGTGGAAAGATTGAAGACAGCTGGCAATGGTGGCGCGTCTAGAGCACCAGACCAATTTGAAATAATTCATTTAAATGCCGCCTTAAAAGTCAGCTCTGACTGTGAAATCAGAATTGTACGTAACACAGAAACGTAGAGGTGGAAATGTTCTCAAAACGTGTTAGGGAAGAGGACCGTCTGACACGCGTACAAAATGCACGAGGTTACATACACTGGCGACTTCATGATTCAACTTTGCTTAACACAGAAACTGAACAGCTTAAGTTACACCGTCCGCTGCGAATCAGGAGGCCTATTAACCTTTTAAAGCACTACATGCTCTAATTTTAAAAAATATGCATTTTGTCCGCATCTTGTGTTTATCCATTTCCAGTCTGTACTGACAAGTTCAACACATCTTGTTTCCCAGCTTTTATTAGTACTACTACATGTTTCGGGCGCACGAAGCGTCCATCGTCAGGTAAAATACAACTTTTTAGGAAAAAGTGTAAAGGCAGAGGCCTTCCCTTCTTACATTAAGATAAGATTATGTTACAATAACATTTTCTTAAAATATAAACATTATAAATATATGGTGGTTTATTATTTCCAATTGAAATAATAAGCTTTATATATTTTCTCTTTGTGTTTTGAACAGGGATTCTGGTGTGTCTATAAATCGGAGGTCACAACGCTTCATTGAATCTCAATGGAGAATTTTGGGCAGTGAACAATTAGTGTTGCTAGTCTTGTAGTTTTTCGTGCTAGCTTTCTCACTTGGATGGTCGTTCGTATGTGCTTTTGCTTCTGGAAGCCTTACAGGACTTGGATAATTCCGATGCGCTTTTGTCGTATTCTTTCTTACTATTGTTCCTATTGTCAAGTTCATTAATAAGCGCGTGTAGGTTTCTCGGTCGTGTGCTCCAATCTGATGTATCAATTGCGGGTTCTGTCCACTAGTTGCGCACCCGAAACATGCAGTAAAAATAATGCAAGCTGAGAAACAAGGCGTTGTGTTAACTTGTCGGTACAGACTAGAGATGGTTATACATACGCACAACGGGATGGGAAACCCAAAGTTTATTGTGGTTGTTTCGTAAGGTTATGAGCAAAAATGACCTTATTTCCTGAACAGCATTAATTGGAAGTGAATTTTTGTATGCAGGTTAGATGAAAGTCAATCTTGAGATGGGTAATTATAGTCTTCAATCTTCGTTGACCCTATTTTTATAAAATTTTGTATAGGAAAACGCTCCTTAAAGCAAAATATAAAACAGTCCTTTCAGATAAACTAGACTAATCAAGGCTGCGACTTAACGTGATTGAATTACGTCAGTCTATGTCAGTACGACGCCGATCCCAGTGGCCGCGACTTCTCAGCCGTGGGTCTGCCGCCGCTCGCTTGCTGGGATTGCAGGTTCGAATCCCGCCGGGGCATGGCTGTCTGTCTCTTGTGAGTGCTATGTGTTGTCAGGCAGAGGTGTCTGCGACGAGCTGATCACTCGTCCAGAGGAGTCCTACTGGCCGTGTGTGTGTCTAATTGTGTATGATCTAGAAACCTCTACGGTGAGGCGGCCTAGGCCCGAGTTGGGCTGTTGCGCCAGAGAAAAAGAAAATTTCAGTACGACAACAACATCCTTTTCATAGAAGTTACAAAATTCACAACTTTGTGTAATTGTGGGCATCTTCTAACACAGTGATACGCTAACAGGAATATAATAATGTTACTTAAATACTTAAAACATCTCACGTTAGATTCAAGTACTCAAATGGACCTACCTGTAAGGTGGATGCAGGAGTTAGGGGCAACGGAATAGATCCGACAGTATAAATAACAAGAAAGGAATTTTATTTGTGGTTCTGTAACGATTAACTTTTGGGACATGCAGCAGTGTGGCTGAAGTGTTAGAAAATAAGAGTATGTAAACGATTTCATTTGGGTGACCGTAGGTTGACCAATAGTAATTGAAGTGTTATGCTCTTAATTTGAAAATATTTTGAACGTATAACTTACCCATGGCATCTTGTCTCAAACCCGACACTGGCGCCATGTTTGTAGCACTGTGCGGCATAGAGAAAGGCTGGTGCACGCTTGAATACGAACTGGTAGTCATCTGGAAAAGCAGATCAGTAAAATGTACTGTCCTTATTGTAATAACATCCTTACAAACAAGGAAATTTAATAAAACTTCTACAGACGTTTCCAGCTCCTCGAGATTAACTGGTTCTTTGGTTATTTAACAGTGCAGTTCCAGCTAATGTCTAATGAGCGGAGATTATTTTGAATGTTAGTAGGGAAGGGTTTTAAATGAGACCGTCGTCGCTTAAGTCGCGGTACTGTCCGGGAATTCGTCTGGAATGTGAGTCAGAATAGGTGGTAATACAATCAGGACACAACCCGGTACATTTAAAACAAAATAGGTGAGTGTTTGGAAAGAAAAAATCTTCTAAATACTTATAATCTAATTCAGATTCCATGATAAATACTGATTACACTGCACATAGTATTGTGATTGGAATCTCATGAGTTCATCACTAGATGGAAAATGTGCATTGTAAATTCGGAAATAGGGATGAAGTTGCGATTACAGCGTAAGAGTAGGGCGCATGTGCTTACATTAGGCTAATTGAGGCAAATTGAAAATTGAATCCTTTCAACTAGGAAGAGCGTAGATTCTGGTCTTCCGAGGCGCCAGACATGAGGCTAGAGAAAGGACGCACGTCCTTTAAGTGAAACAAGGTGGGATTGGTGAATTGTTTGCTGTCCAGGATTAAGTAAAGCCATTCGCCGGCTGGGGTCGGCTAAGTGACGTCAGCCGACGTCAGCCTAGCCTATCAACTTAGAATATCGGTTTTATTGCTTAACCGGAGTTATCTGTTTTGAATGCAGAGAACCAATCGCGAACTCAAAATTCAGAATTGGATAAAGCGAACGCGTTGCACATCGGTATACAAGGCGGCGCCGAAGCTTCACGCTGGCCAGTCTAAGCACACTGATTACACGCAGTCTTATAAGTCCTGCTTCTGCCGTTCTTCCCATTTTCCATGTGCAGTTCCAGGCAGTACGCCTAATTGATATCTGAAACGACTGAAGAAATTAAATGTGACCTAGTGCGCCGGTGTAAAAAAACCAACATAAAATCGGTAAATAACATAGAAGTGCACTATAACGCTAATTATCCGGATGCTGGTCATCCGGATCGGCTTGACCCTTAAGGTAACTTTTTCGAGAATCCTACAAAACTAATTTTCCTTGAAATTAACGGTTATCGGATTGAGTACTGTACTGTAAAGTGTTATGGCTGTCTAGAACTTCAAATCAGGCGTGGTCGGAAGGTTTAGACGCAGGTACATACTGTAAATAGTAACAGCTGAAGGAGTTCCCAAATTTTTGTAGCTTAAATTTTACCCCAATTTTCAGATTCCTGGTACTCATTTCTGTTAGAGGCTGAGTCGAATCCAGGGCCATAGTGCGGCCTGAAGGATTATGTCAATGAAAAATTCCAATGACACCATCGGGAATCGAACCCGCGACCTGCCGGCTTGTAGCTCATTGCCTCAACTAGCTGCGCCACCACATGCCCCACAAATGTTAGGTACAGAGGATTTAATTTTAGGAATATGTTGTACTTTTGTACTTGTCACTTGGTTCATTACGTTCACAAAACTTCTGTCTTCCAAACTTTTTTTTTTAAGTTTTCCCTTGTATTTTATACGTGTGAAGGTAGCCCATATTTGTACAGTACCCGACTTTCTGGGCACGACGATTCGTCTTTTTTAAAAAATGAATATTATTAGAACGAAAAAATGAAGAATTGTGAGAAGGACAGGACTTATGGCACGCATAGGAGAGACAAGAAATGGAAACAACGTTTTGTTGCAAAACATGAAGGGAAACAGATCACTTAAGTGTAATCTTAAAGAAAGACTGTGAGGGCGCGTACTGGGTTAAATGGACTCAGTGAAGGGTCCAGTGCCATAGTCTGTGAATACGGCAGCGATATTTATGGCTCTCTGAATAGGAAAGAATTTCTTAACCAGCTGCTTCACTGTCAGTGTCTCACAAAACCTGCTCCGTGAATTTAGTCAATGCACTTTGTCATTTGATCAAACCGACTTAGACACTGCAGGTCAAACACCGTTATGGAATAGCCCACGACATTACAAGTTGCTTCATAGAAAGAAAGAAAGAAAGAAAGAAAGAAAGAAAGAAAGAAAGAAAGAAAGAAAGAAAGAAAGAAAGAAAGAACTAGCGACACTGCGAGAGTTATAAATTGTGAAACACAACTTTATGAACGGCCACGAAGTACCAATTTCCAAACCATGACCATCTCCACCTGTTACATTAATATTGATGTTAATTGAATCTTATCTAGAGAAGTGGGTCGAAGCATTGTCATAGTTTGGTGGAACAAGCTGCGCTCGGGTGTCTGCTGTAGCAAGGTTTAACCGTCACGAATTAGTCCTGTTGAGGTTCTGATTAGGTTACTGCTCTTGTAGTAGACGGGTAGACACAGAAGGTGAGGGAGACGCTAAGAGGATCCGACGTCTGCTGTTGGAGGCTGGCTGCATGTAGGGATCATGCATCACATCTCAGCTTCCTGTATCACTGGTAGCTTATGGAACCGACACATTATGGAACAGTCCTTGGAGGCGTACGCAGCGTCTCATGATTTATGTTCAGTAATTGCAGATTGTAAGCCGATCCCAGTGGCCGCGCGGTCTAAGGCGTGGGTCTGCGGGCGCCCGCTTGCTGGGATTGTGGGTGCGAATCCCGTCGGGGGGCACGAATGTCTGTCTCTTGTGAGTGTTGTGTGCTGTCAGGTCTCTGCGACGGGCTGATCATTGCCCAGAGGAGTCCCACCACGTATGATGTGTTTGAGTGTGTTCGCGAAGCCTCGAAAAGGAGGAGGTCTGGGCCCACTAAGGCTGTGGAGTCTTTGAAACAAAATGGTGGACTGTATAAAATATATTTGATTTGTATTTGGGTATAATTTAATGACCCACTTTTTTGCTACTAGTCTTACGAAGACAAATGATGGATAATTTTGATTTTTTATGTTGGAAGATGGCATTATGGCCATTTGAAACTATGTCTGTAGTAATCAATACTCACTCTCATTGTATTAGTCAAAATTGCGTATTGTTTACCCTTAGTAAACCGTACAATGTAGAGATGATCGGTCTTTAAGCCAGCCGTTCAGTCAGTCCTTTCAGCTGCCAGCAAGCAGTTCAATAGACGGTACAGCTTTAATGTCAGTATGTACTCAATTTAGATATTATTGACTTAGCAGATACGCTGGTCAAACTTGCGTCTGTCTGTCCGTCCCACTCTATTTATTAAATTTGGTGCGTTGTGAATAAGGCAAATAAAACGAATGCTCCTTTTGTAGAGACAACGCCAAAAATGTAATTTATTATTTCAAATTTCAAAAATTGTGCGCAGGATGTTCAACACATGTATAAAGAACCTGTTTCTCCGAAAGGGTACAGCATAAAAATGTTACAGAAACAGGTATCTTGCTTGAAATAATGTTTTTTCTGTTTAGAATATTAGGCGCAGCGTGTCCAATATGTGTACACATATAATCCCGAACGCAGAATCGTAGAAGAAAATGGTATAGAAACAGACCTTCTACTTGAATTTTACAATTTTTCTCTTTACCCAGTATTTTATTTAGAGTTCGTAAAAGTGCTGTCACTTTGTGAAACCTAACTGTCCAACTGCTCCTTCAAGATCACTTCAGGCGGACCGGTGGGTCAAGTCCTCGTACACGTGGGGCTCGCGTGTTTCCCTACTCTGTACCGGACTTATCAACTGCCACTGCAATTGGACCGGGGACTCCTTGTCCGTCCATTCAATTGGACCAATGGGACAATGGCTGTAACGCTGGGGGATACGTAAAGGTAAAGCAATCCCATTACAGGCCTGGACGGGCCCTTAGGGTTCCGGGAGGTTGAGGCTCCCAGATTTCAAGACAATCGGCATATGAAGGTGGTAATGTTGTCAGCCCTACGCACCGGCCGCCTTTATCCCCGAGGAGATATTCTTGATACTCATTTCTGTTACAGGCTGAGTCGACTCCAGGGCCATAGTGCGACCGAAAGGATTATGTCAACGAAAAATTCCAATGACACCATCGGGAATCGAACCCGCGACCTTCCGGTTTGCAGCGCAGTGTGGGGATACGTTGGGATACGTAATTATCAATTAGACCAACAGATCAATTTCTGTTATGCTCTGGAGCTCCTTAACCACCGCTTCAAGTGGAGGAGTGCCCCAATTTTTGTCACACTCTGTGGTTCCTTAACAAGTTAAATTGGACCTGTGGACCAAGCGTGAGTAACTGGAGCCAGGTTTCTGTTACAAAGCTCTGCAAATACTAGTGCAAGTGGGCCATCAGGAACAAAAATCTGCGCTTTAATTTGCAATTGAGACTCCTATGCAATAGCACACTAGTAATTTATTAATTCGGAAAGCGAGTAAGAATCAGTCAACAGACAGTCAAGTATTAAAGTGACTGACGGCCGTGCCATGGCTCAGGCGGTTAGCCGCCGGCCTCCCACCGCGGGGGCCTGTGTTCGATCCCGGGTCAGTCCACGTGGGATTTGTGGTGGACAAAGTGGCACTGGGACAGGTTTCTCCCCGAGTTTTTCGGTCTTCCCCTGTCAATTTCATTCCACCGGTGCTCCATTACTAGGAAAAGGACAAAACTAATCATAATCTTCATCATAGGGTGGCACAATAAGCGTCATGGCTGCAATGCGTCCGTAGCGTCTTCTGCGGGGCCCTTCACCACTAAAAAAATTGACTGACGGAAAAAACCAAATAAAGAAGGTGCTTATGAATCAGTAATCATGATGATAATCATCAAAATCATGATCAAGTACAAGGACTAGTTCCTTTATAGTATTCATTTCCCCACATTAATATCAGTTTTGCAATTAAAACCAATTGAATGCACAATTTCAATGCCTAATTAATTCATCTATTTTATTCTTCCCACATGTTTCGGCTGGCTGACATCTTCAGGGAGGTTTATATCGATTCACTGTATGAAATCCTGAAACTATTAAAATGTGGTGTTCGTATTAGTTTTAAAAAGTCTTAAAATCTTAAAAATCTTCTTAAAATCTTACTCTTAAAAACTTCTTAAAATCTTAAACGTCTTCTTAAAATTTTACTATGTTTCTGCTTTCTTGCGTGGATTTTTTGTTGGTGCTACGTCGGAGGAATAAAATAGATTAGCTAATTACGTAATGAAATTTTGCATTCAATTGGTTTTAATTACAAAAAGACTAGGTCCATTTTTGGCCCGTTCCGAGCACTTTTTATTTGCTCCCGCCATCTCTGTGTACCTCAGTGACCCAACCACATTGAGTTATATTGTAGTCCCTCTTCGGTTTAGCTGGACGTTGTCAGATATGCCTAACACACGATCACTCCCATCTGTTCTATAACTTTACCTCTGATAGCCGAGTCAGGGAGCCAGGATAGCGTAGACAGTCTAGTGACTAGGCTGCGGGCTTGAAGTCCAAGTAATTTTGGTTGATTTCCGACATGCGTAAGGGTTACTTCTTTTCTTCAAATAGCTCAGAACGGTTATGGGGCCCACCAAACCTCCTGTTTAATGGATAGCAGGGTGCTTTATTCGGAGTAGAGCGGTCAAGGCGTGAAACTGACCACTCACCTCTATCTAGTGTCGACGCAAAGGATGATTGGAGATATACTTCCGCTCCTTACGCCATCATGACATAGTATGGGACGCGTTATGATTGACTACATCGCCCATATGTTGTCGCTGTCACGTCGCTTCCATGGTAACCTAAAGTCTTTACATATTTCAGAGGTGATCGAACAATGTTGAAAAATGACACTGAAAAAACTCTAACTTTTTTTATTTTTAACGATTTCAATATGGGACATCCGTTGTGCAGATATCGATAATGCAATGTAAGTTTAAATAACCGTACAGCACAACACTAATTTAATATGTATATTTACATGATATAAAACACATACTACATGTTTCGGCCTTAGTTGGCCATCTTCAGGTGTGAACATAGTGAACCTTGAATACAGGTTAACTTCATATGTTATCGTGTGAGATCTCACCGATGTCATTGACCACTGACACTGAGTGCTGCAAAGCCAAAATGTCAGATATTTTGGCTTTGCAATGCTTAATGTAAATTACATAGATGAGATATCACACGATAACATACAAAATTAACCTGTATTCAATGTTCACTGTGTTCACACCTGAAGATGGCTAAGGCCGAAATATATAGTGCGTATTTTTTAACATACAAATATACATATTAAATTAGTGTTGTGCTGTACGGTTATTTAAACTTCCATTACATTACTTTTTAACGTCGTAAATATAAGAGGTGGGAAAGAACGGATGACGGTAAGAAACGGATAAAGAAAAAGGATAAAAGGGGTAAGGGATGAACATCAGAAAGAAATGTTTGAATTTTGACGGGCCTTTTCCAGTATTAGTGACTGAATAATAATGTGACTGAAAGTGGACCCCCCCCCCCCCCCCACCTTACGACATTTATGTTGTCTTTGTGTCAGTGTATGTAGTCCTCATATGATGACACTGTTCCAACTGAGGCTTCGCAAAGCTTACAAGTTGACGTAATAAGCAGTTTTCTTCCATAAAATATTCGTACTTGCTTGGTCAAACGCCATGTCATGGCGATTATTTGAAAATGTAAACACATGATTACAACTGAAATAATTTTAATCTGCTAGGAAAATGATAAATAATTTGTAAGACGACGGATCAATAAATAAACTTGATTGTAAAGTAATAAATAAATAATTAGTAACAAAAGACGCGATGTACGTATAACGTAACACTGAGATGCGTTCGTGTAGGCATTGTTGCCACGCAAAAGCAATAAGTATCGTATATTTTGTGCGTGCGCGCGCGCGCGCGCCTGCCTGCCTGCCTGCCTGTCTGTCTGTCTGTCTGTAGCCTTAGTTATCCAGCATGCAATGCGCATGCGTCGTATTATATTGCCATCTCTGGCCTGTCCGGCTCTTCCATATTTTTCCACATCATCTCATAAATGGCACGATTTTCGGAAAAATTTGTTGAACATAAAATGTGCGTTTTGAGTTTTTCTACAAGTTTTGCCTGAAACATTTCTCATTCTAAGAAGAAGTGAGCGAGATATGTTCATAAATGTACACAGGTCTTCATGTAAAGTACCCGTTATTGTTGTCAGATTTTAATGAAACTTGAATTTCTCGATAGGCTTTCGAAAAATACTCAAATATAAAATTGCGTGAAAATCCATCTAGTGGGAGCCGAGTTGTTCCATGCGGACGGACAGACAGACAAACATGACGAAGGTAATAGTCGCTTTTCGCGATTTTGCGAAGGCGCTTAAAGGTACTAAATTAATCAGTATACATACAGAGTACAGACTGAAGGGCCGATCGATATATTTGCATATTACTTTTTTTAATAAGGTGCCGGTATTGACTCGTTTCCAAAAAAATTACCGGTACGGATTGACTGACGGCAAAGCGGAAAATGCTCCTTGTATTCGTATTAAAAAATTAAAAAAATATATTTATTGACATTGTTGTTTCATGCTGTGATAACATTGTTTGAATGAGAACAACAAATAAGATCTGTTTTTCCATTTTTCTGCACTTATAACATTCATCCAATGCGTGACCATCAATAAAGGTGCCGGTACGCTATACCGTTGCATACCGTCACAAAAAGCAATGTATTTACATAAACCGTAAGTGCCCACACAAAACGTATCCTGTAGGCCTACCGTAGCACTTACAGAATACCAGAGGAAGCCTGTGTTATTGGTGTTGTCTACCAACAACATGTGGGACACGCGATGGTGCAGTTGGCTGAGGCACCGCACTACAAACCGGAAGGTCGTGGGTTCGATTACCGATAGTGTCCTTGGAATTTTTCATTGACATAATCCTTCCGGTCGCACTATGGCCCTGGAGTCGACTCAGCCTCTAACAACAATGAGTACCAGGAGTATTTCCTGGGGGGCAAAGGCTGCCGGTGCATAGGGCTAACAACCTTACCACCTTAATGTGCCGATTGTCTAAAAATCTGGGAGCCTCAACCTCCTGGAACCCTAAGGGCCCGTCCAGGCTTGTAATGGGATTGCTTTTATCACGAACGTGTATACCAGGGACACGTAGGCAGTAAAGCAAATAGATATCGGGTTGAATTTTTCGTACAGCTACAATGGCCTAAGAAAGTAAATAAAGGAATGAGGAAGTGAATACGAATTGAAGAAGAAGGTCAGTAGGTCAGTAATTCAGTAAGACAGAAGGTAATTAAGCAAATGATTGTTAAAAAGTTAGATCTATAAATCAATGAATCGGCTATGGAACAATGAATACACACATAAGAAACTAACGAGCGAATTAATGAAGAGTGAGTGAATGTGGTGAATGCTGGATTTCACACAGTAGCGGTTACTCTGAAGATGGAATTAACACCGTAGAGAAGACGGCGAGGAAAGCGGGCTCGCTGACATCGAAATGCTATTCAAATGTTTTATTAGATTCATTAAGTCTCTTAAATGGGATAAAGAGAATGTTTACTCAGCTGAAAGACACGCACTCATCGCATTCACGTTTAAAAGGGTTTTAACGGTAGAATTACTAAATTAGTCTGTCTTTCCGTGAGGTCAGTGCGGGGAAATGCTAAACTTTTTGTGTTATGTTAATGGTACTAAAGCAGTGGAGACCTTTCTGTAAGGTGGAGTTTTTTATGCCTCTGTGTGGGGTTTAACAGCAATGTAATATAACTTTTATTGCATTTCTAGGACAAGAAATTTAAATATTTATAGCACGTTATGAAGGGCTTTGTGTGAAATATCACACAATTTCTTACACATATGTAACTAACTAAATGACAAGTCCGTAGAGAAGAATCCTCGTTTAGAAATCGATAGGTGCTCAAGAAATTTCCCACTCTCTGCTGATCTCGAAGTTTAATCATAGGATGCTGCCGCTTAGTAACATTCTGAGCCGCCTGACTCACATTTACACGCGTACAATCTAAAATACCTTCTCAGATTCATTTTTTTCCTGTTGCGCAGCAGCCCAAATCGGGCCTACGCCGCCTCCTTTTGGAGGTTTCTAGATCACACTTAGGCACACCACAGTCCGTAGGACTCCTCTGGACGAGTGATCAGTCCGTCGCAGAGACCTCTACCTGCACTCACAAGAGACAAACATCCATGCCCCCGGTAGGATTCAAACCCACGATCCCAGCAAGCGCTCAGCCGAAGGCCCACGTCTTAGACCGCGCGGCCACTGGGATCGGCAGTTACCGAGATTACCTTTAATATTATTTCTTCACCTGTTCCTTGTAGCGCCTGAACGTACTTACGTGTGCAAAATAAGCCCTCAAAATCGTACGCGCTAGTGAATGTTTTCCCGACGGCGAATATTCGTGGTGTACCCTGCGTGATTTCAGCCTTCCGCTGCGATGTTGATGAGATCTGCACTCTTCTGGGGTATTACGCAGCGTCGAGTGGTAATCCTTTACCGACGTTTCAGGAAAACCTATCGGTCCCATCTTCAAGGGTCAAGAAGACCCTTGAAGCTGGGACTGATGCATGTCCTGAAACGTCGGTAAAGGATTACCACTCGATGCTTCGTAATGCCCAAAATAGCGCATAATTCATAGTGTAAACTGTGTTATGACACCGTTCAGTCTGGTAGAGCCTTACCAATGTTTTGAATGAACATCCATTTTCAGGGTATAAGTTTGTCACCATACAATACTTGTGCAACTAATGCACTATATTCAATGTCTTACATAACAACACATGTTTTTTACATCTTGGTTTTTAACTTCAAATGAGTCCCTGATGATGACCCTACAGGATCGAAACATGTAGGACGAAGATGTAAAAATATTATAATTATATTATAATAATAATATTATATTGGTTGGGCAAGTGTTGCATCTGAATAATAATCATGCGCAGTGTGAGCAGTATGAAGTTTGTCACCATTAACAGTAGTACAGATGATAAGTCTACAGTATGAGGCAACCAAATACTTTTTATATCTAACATCGAAAATCAATTCCACACTTACGATGGCTCTTTGAGTACTAATGGTCGTCTGAATTATATACAGAACGTCAGTTCCTACGTTATAGAGAACAAAATCATTCTCCAACAGAAAGGCCATTAGTTAACGCTCTACAGGGAAATAACGGATGTTTACTGCGGCAGTCAATTGAAACCAGTGAACTGCTTTGTGTGGTCAAAATGCGGAGGATCTTAATGTTACAAAAAGTGGTGCATATAGTTACCACTGATCTTTAATAGTTAATATGTTGTTAAAATTGACGCACACGGAATTTATTGTGAGATGTTCCGACAGCTCACCAAGTGAGATTAGACGTTCTGACAGCGGCCTTTTGGGATGTTAGGCGGTTTCGACCGGCAAAGAGTTACCGACGTTTGAAGGGACCGCACTGTCAACATCTGCAGGGTCAAGCAGCCGTCTCTTCTAGTACTATTTGACCCTGAAGATGGATGTGCCACGATCGTTCGAAACTGCGGTGACGATGTACCAGTCGAGACGGCGTAACACCCCAGAAAAACCGTCCCATGGCTCAGGCGGTTAGTCGCCGGCCTGTCACCGCGGAGGCCCGAGTTCAATTACGGGTCAGTACATGTGGGATTTGTGGTGGACGAAGTGGCACTGAGACAGGTTTCTCCCCCACTACTTCGGTTTTCCCGTGTCAGTTTCATTCCAGCGGTGCTCCATTACAGGGAAAAACGAAAAGAACATCTAAATAACTAACTAACTAACTACATGGAGCAGAGTCCTTCTTGAGAAGCTAACAGGTCCTCAGCTAGTCAAGAAATTCCCCGCATTTTATGGAACCCGAAGGTTCATTACCACATTTACAAGAGCCCGCCACCTGTCCCTATCCTAAGCCAGCTCAATCCAGTTCATGCCCCATCCCACTTCTTGAGGATCAATTTTAATATTATCGTCCCATCTACGCCTGGTTCTCGCAAGTGGTATCCTTCCCTCAGGTCTCCCTACAAAAAGCCTGTATGCACCTATCCGCTCCCCCATACGTGCTACATGCCCCGCCCATCTCATTCTTCTCGATTTGATCACCCGAACAACATTTGGTGATGAGTACAGATCATTAAGTTCCTCGTTATGTAGCCTTCTCCACTTCCCTGTCACCTCGAAACAAAACCCTGCTCATCATCTTCATCACAGGGTTGCACAAGAAGCCTCAAGGCTGCAGTGCGTCCGTAGCATCTGCTGCGGGGCCCTTCACCATAAAAGAAATCCGAGAAAACTGATTATTCAACTCACAAAGTTTTATCTCGTGTTTATGACCTGTTGGATCCCTTTCTTTACAGCAAACATGATTAGACTGTTACGAATAATTGCCTCAGAACATCAGAAATGCGTGTTTTCGAACAAACATATGACACGAATGTGAGAGCGAAAAGACAAAATTCACTTGCTTTATATTATTCATCTGCATGCTTTGCTATTAATTTTTATAATTAAAACAAACTAAAAGCACAATTATATGACTAGACTATCATTCTATTTTATTTTATACTTCCGACATGTTTCTGTTAACTACCATCTTCAGGGAGGCTTACATCAATTCATTATATAAAACTTAAAATTTTGGCAATTAAATTTGGTGTCAGTGCTAGTGTTTAAAATCTTTTTAAAAGTCTTAAAATCTTGCAATACATCTGTTTTTGGGTAGATGTTGTCATGGTGTTGATGGTGCACCATCACAACATCTACGCAAAAATAGATGTATTGCAAGATTTTAAGACTTTTAAGAAGATTTTAAACACTAGCACTAACATCACATTTGTCAAGTGGTTTAAAGTTTTATATAATGAATTTATGTAAGCCTCCCAGAAGACGGTAATTAACCGAAACATGTCGGAGGTGTAAAAATATACTTGTAGTTTATGTACTATAATTGTGCTTTTAGTTGGCTTCGATTACAAAAAAAAACTCACTTGCTTTGAAACATCCAGCCCCGCCTCACCGTCCCTGTCTTGTAGGTTTCCCAGTTGACGGATCGGAACAAGTGAACCAATAACATGACATCGTACTGTCCAGACAGTACTCTTACACCGTTTCTTCTCGTCACTTGAACAACACTAGTAATGCCAAGAAAGGTCTTTGTCAGAGTACTTTGAATTTACAGTACCAGTATCATTCCACCAATGATCCGGACTCATTCACTCATCTATCACCGACTATGCATAATGTTAGCAACTGACAGCGTCACTAACACGATCACGCCAAAAACATCGTGAATTCAAACGTGTCGGGAGAAAGCCACAGCTGCAGGAACAGTCGCTTAGAATGGGCTTGGCTGTACCCGGACCGAAATTGAATGCCATTTAACGCCTGCAGCAATGCAAGCGGCGCGCGCCCACACCGAGTCGAGCGTAAACACTTTTCACATTTCCTAGGTTAATTACTGCGTACTTTTGTATTCCAAGCGGCAGTGCGTTCTGAAACTACAGCTCAATTTTTCGACTGTTTTGTAGTATACAGGGTCTCCATGAAAGAATTTGGATTTTGAACGTCAATAATACAGGACTCGTGCGGTACAAAACAGTCAAAGTTGTAACACTGGATTCCTTCGCTCAAATAGTTTTTTCACACCCCAGGAGCTCCTCCTCACTACAGCGATCTGGTAAGAGCGGCCTTGGATGAGAAATTCCCAAACAAATGGATCGGCCTCCCAGAAGCCTGGATGTAACTGTTCTTGACTTTTTCTTCTGGGAGTACATCGGGAACACTGTGTATGCTGAAAAAATGAGACCTGCAACACCGGAAGGACAGAATCTGCGCAGCTATTGGAACAGTCACGCCAGAGATGCTTTCTCGTGTGTGAGAGGAAGCTGAATACAAACCAGACATTTGGAGGGCGACAAATGGTGGCCATATTGAGATCTATTGAATGTGATACAGCCCATGTGAAATTCTTATGTTTTTCTTGTAAAATAAAACACTTTTTGTTCTTTTCCCCTAAGTAGCTTTTCTTCAGTGGACGCCTTAAATCCTACCATTCTTTTATTGAAACCCTGTATTTTATGAGAGGATTTTGGTGTGTTGATTTACCTTGCCATATTATATCATAATAGGTACATAAGAGGGTTTGTATTATTGTTTACCGCTTGAAGTAAGTCACTGTTTTAATTAAGTTTATTTGTAATGTCAAGCAAGTGCTTGTGCATATGTAGCAGGTGTCAGGCTACCACTACTTAATACGTAGAGGAAATCGCAAATAGGCACAAAGTATCTCATTATTTCCAAGCTGGATTGCGATCTGCACACCGGGTTTTATCTGCATCTTTGGAAGAACTCGAGGGCTGGTGCATTGAATATGAGCGTCATTAGCCTTGACTCTGTGTCGATTGTGAAGCGGGTTATCTGAGCGTTTTAATCGATAATTTGGTGTTACTGAATGTATAGGCCTGTGTTGCAAAGCTTGTCGCACAAGATAACGATAAGGTACCAAGACGTTCATTTTGTTAGAAACAGTGGACAGTCCTTCAATCTTCTTATAAGTACGAATTTAATCTAAATAATAGGGATTCCTTTAAAAGTTGGCTATACCCTCCAAGAAAACACATCGTGTTTCCTCTCAGCTTGGGGACAGGATGAGGGGATGACAACTCGCTACCTTGAAGAAACAATGAACCAACATGAGATCTGCGCTCTTCTGGGTTATTACGCAGCGTCGAATGGTAATCCTTTACCGACATTTCGGGACAGCGTATCGGTCCCATCTTCAAGGGTCAAGAGGTCCAAGAAGCTTCTTGGACTCTTGACCCTTGAAGATAGCACCGACTTGGTTAATTTCGCATCCTATACACATTATTGTTTTCGTATTCAACAGGAAAAAACAGGAACTCGTCACACAAACTAGAAATGACAACCAGACTGAACTACACATCTTACCACGCACGTTTAATTAGGGCGAATATACGTGTACGCACATATTTACTTATACTATGTAAAAATCCCTGTAATTTTAAAAATTAAAGTACGTTTAAATATTTGTCTATATTTTACATGTAACTGAGGAATTTTATGTAGCTTTAAAATTCACATTTCATTGTAACTTTTGACATAATTGGTTTTCATGTTCTTTAGTAATTTTCATAAAAGAATGTAAGATCCCCGAGGATAGCGGCTAGCCGAAACACGGAGGATCGCTGACATTAAATCAAACACAAATCGCCATCTTGTAGTGTACTCTGTTGGTATTTATTCATATCTATTTTCTCTCATATAATGTCTGTGCTTAAGCGATATTACTGGGGATCATCAGTGCACCTTCGATAATCCACAAGCGTCAGATAGTGGAGAAAATATAAAAGTATAATGGGGCAGTACATCAGTTACTCATATACTTCAAGGAAGCCTGTGACTGAGATAAGAAAAAGTATTGTATAAGACTGTCACTGAATTAGGTACGCAAGTGAAACTTCCTAGGCTAATTACAGTGTGTTCAAAGGAAATTTATTTTAAAGTCCACATAATTTTAAATCTGAGAATGATACTAAATTTCTTACAAGATGGAGAACCTTCCCAACTGTAGGCCTACTGAGGACTGTATTTTTTAACTGCAATATTTTCTACTGGCATTAAAATCGGCTAATCATTCCTCTTTAATCCTGTGTAAGGGTTCCTGAAGTGTTCCTAAACTTTCACAGCCTCATTTAACCTTTCTCCTTCCGGTACATACTGTTTTACGATATTTAACGAAACTCTCAAGTGCTAACACAGTGTCGTTTATAACATACACATGTGGAGCATTGGTAGAATAACAATGACTGAAGAAAACCGAAGTATTTTGAGAAGAACTTTTCCTAGTGCCACTCTGATCACCATAAAGCCCGTATGGACTGGCTGGGATCGAAACTGTTTATTGTGTTTCTTCACATATTTTTTGCACTCTGCGTATCACTAGGATGACCAAATCAAGGATAATGCGTGAGAAAAATGAGAAAGAATATTTAACGTATATGGGAGAATGAAATTAAGATGGGTCCCCAAGGAAGTACGACGGGTAAATGTGGACTTGATCACGTGGTTTAGGATGGGGACCAATGTCAAGTTCATGTGAACATGGCAGTAAAGTTCCATCTCAATAAGCGAAGCCACTAACAACTTTTCAACTAGAGCCTTGCGCCTGGGAGTTAGGAATACATGTACTGTTCAGGCTAAGAACCAAACGAATTACATAAGTCCAATACTCGGTGGTATGTATAGTTACCACTGAGATCAACTTGCCCTGTACTTTTTATTACAGCTGCACGGACCTGCTACTACTCTGAGCAGAAAATTTTTACACGACCTGACGATTGCGTGGCACTTCAAATTTTTTTTTGTAATATGCATAATAAGAATATTTACAATGGAAACTAAAAAATTCCAGCCGCGCAGCAACAATTCAGTGTGCGCGGAAGCATTTCAGTTTCTGCGCGGCCGCGCATCCGCGCAGCTTAGAGGGAACATTGGCTGAGATTTAAATAGTTTGCGAAATGAACTGAGTACCTTACCTGAGGATATCTGTTCATGGTGTTGATAGTGTTGGGGTGCCCGTAAGGCTGGTATCCCCTGCTCGCTGTTGGGTACATATTTCGCATGATGCCATTACATGTTGGTATGACTGTCTGCGCCATTGCCTTCTGCACCTGCTTTTCTTGTTTCCTGTATTTGGCGCGTCTGTTCTGGAACCAGACCTGCAGCAGAAGAAAAACAGTTGCACATTTGTTGTTCAGGCAGTTTCGATTACTGCAGGAACCAACTTGAATGTTTTCAATAGGTCGAGCAAAATGTCGCTTCAGTTTGTCATTCTGCGACGCCTATAAAATCACAAGCATGTCGAATTTTATCCCGAAAATGTATTTAGACTATGCTTTAAAAAATTCGATAGCTGTTTACAAAAGTGCGCGATGTCGTAACACACAAAACCACAATCACGAAATTTTAATCTTAAAACATGAAAGGGAAATAACACTTGGAGAATTAGGTAAAAATATGATCAGTTTTAAGTTGATTCTCGATAAATGTCAGAGGATATAAACTTAATGTATAGTCGTACTCGGTTATAACGTCATGAAAGGGACTAAATACTGTGTGTCGTTGTAAGCGGGTGTTGTTAAACAGAGGGGTATGATCTTAACAGCGAGGTATCAATTCGTACCACAGAATATCTGACGTTATGTACGAGGTGTCGCATAAAGCGATGTCGCTATAACCGGGTCCGATTGTATTTGGGTTAAGATATTTTCCTGAAATGGGCCCATGTTAACACGGCATTGAAATTCGTAGCTCCAAAAGTCGGAAAACTTCTCGGTTAGTTCGGCAACTATTAGCTTCTCGAGCATGAATCTATTTCAATGAGTGTATGAATTAAAGAGATATAGATAGATAGACAGACAGACAGACAGACAGAGAGAAAGACAAAGAGTGGCGTGAGATATTCCCAAGTTAAACCAACGGAGCCAAATGCAGGAAGAAAGATTAGTCAAAAATTAGACGCATGTAGCCAGAATTAGAGACAAAATAACAGGCACGACATTGCGTGCAAAGCACAAACGTACAGAATGCTTAAATATTGGTCGAGGAACCTCGAAAGACAGCAGTGTAAAAACAGTTTGTGTTTGTGCAAGACACACACGCGCGCACGCACACGCACATACACACACGCAGACTGTTTCGTAAATGAGTGATTACATTAAGAGGCGAAGGTCCTTAAATGTTCCGTTTCTGAGATAAAGCTGAATAACGGTTTGTATGTATGTACCGGGGAAAACCAAGGCGTGTGTTTGGAGGAAGTTGCGAAAAAGATCTCTCTTTGTAGAATACAGATTGACTCGTAAATTCCAGATATGCATCGGACTATAGTGAGTAAATATGTGGAAGCGTTTTGTCTAGATGTTACACCACCTGACTGAAGACGTTTCATTGCCCAAAATGTGTACAGTACTTCAGTGTCAACAAAAGTTGCGGGGTACAGACGATGGGTAATATAAGTATCCAGTTATAAATCGTCAGTTCATAGGTGCGGGTGAGGAGTTATGTAACGGACTCCCTATTCAAAATACAACAGATAAACCCTTGTGTCTCCCTCCATTGTTCACGTGCTCTTCTATTGTTTCCAACTTTCTTTCAAATTATTCTTTACCAGAATGTGGGGATCCCGTTTCTTCCAGCTGTGACGGAATTGGCTCATCGAATTCGTCTCATCGTCGTGTTTTCTTCAACTGGAAACAGATTACGAAAACGCAGCGTTTTTTTGTTTGCTTACCTCTCCTTTTCTCCGTTCCAGTTTTAGGGTTAGAAATGCTATTTTTACGGGTATGAAATATTGTTTCTTACAATAGTGTTCGTACACGCTTATCCGTGATTAAATTCAAACGCTTCTGTCGGAAGTAAAGTTCGATGTTCATAACATAATTCAGGTCGTAGTTTAATGCCATTAAATCGTGTTTTCTTTATCGACAGACCCGATCTAGTGATAGAGACTGGCCGTTTCACTTACTGAGTCCAGTGACAGAGATTAACTCTTGGAGTACCTGAGCAAGAACAGAGGCCAGATCTTCCAGTCAGTGGGTCCAGTGACAGAGAATAGCTCTTGTCGTACATGGGTAATGAGAGAGGCTAGATCTTACAGTCACTGCGTCCAGTGACAGAGAATGGCTCTTTCAGTCACTGGAGCCTGGGGCCAGAGATGGGTTCTAGATATTTAAGTTACTGGGTCCCGTGACGCAGACCAACTCTTTCTGTCCCTGAACAGCAGGTCCGTAGGCAGGGAATGCAAGTGGGTGCACAGCAGCCACTAATTTGCAAAATATCAAAGACAACCATGCTGATCACCACGCTAAAAAAAAAAGTCAGACAACTGAAGCACGTTCACATGCGTAATTTTATTCCGACCTTTGTGACCAAGCAAGCGAGGCACATACTTAAACAATGACACAACATGGCGACAGAACCATTTGTGGGCTCTGGCTTCAGCTTGCACAGCGAGTCCGCAGCGTGTGAATCATGTATCTTGTAGCCTCACATGTCTGCAACATGACATGCCAGTAATTATGTATCGTACTCTGTTCCCGCAGTACCCCAATCGATCGTGTAATGTGCCTGATTCTCGAGGAAATGACGGTTGGATGAAGAGCATTATGATAGCGAAGGGACGCAAATGAATTAGTCGTGATTCCGTATGTACACGAACGCGTTCGAAGGCATTTAGCGCGATCACCAACGTTCATTGCTGTGTTCTTGTATGTGTTCTCCGTTTGTATAGTAGTTCCAAGAAATATCCTCAGATTGCGCGTGGTGACACATTCTTTTACAAATTTTTGTGATTAATGAAATTAGCAACTGACTGCGTTCAGAATGCGCAAATCACAAGTCGAAGAAATATGGTTTGTGTGTCTGCGCTTCACAATATGTAGATACCACACTGAACCCTTGCAACCCTTTACAGCATGTTATAACTAACTGTATTGTATATGAACCATAACATGGTGTGATAACATGCATATCGGATTCGATGAGCCATTCATAAGATCTTCTATTTTTTTTGCTTTGGACTTTTATGTGCGACGCTGTTTAATTAAAAAGTGTTTCCAGTGGACTTCAAGTGAGAGTGTGGTATGCAACATCGGTGTTAGATCCAGTACAGCATAACGTGGGAGTAGGCATGGGGGGGGGGGGGTTGGGGGTTAACCGCCCCACCCCCGAAAGTTTCGACTTGCAACAGCTTTCGTGGGATTTACTGTGGAGCGGGAAGTGAGCTTCGTGAAGAAAATGCCGCGAAGTCGATCCGGCCGGGGGGGGGGGGGGGACAGTTACTTGTGGCAGAGAGCGCGAGCAGGGAACGATAGGTACGTAACAGGTTGACAGGCGAAGAATGCGGTATAATTTCAGTTAAAGGCTAATTCACACATGCCATGCCGTGCCGCTAGAGGTGTAGATTGTGTCGTTCCTATATGATTTACACAGGGCAACCGTGCTTAATTCACACATGCCATGCCGCGCCCGTGCCGTTCCCTTGCCATGCCGCTTCGAAAGCGACTGCTCAAGGCCACGGCACAGCGCGGCATGGGCGCGGCAGGGGAACGGCATGGCATGTGTGAATTAACATCGGCCGTCTCTCGACGGCCTCTCGGCGACCTGCCTACGTTCGGCTTCTTCCGGCTAACAGGCGGAGTTTCACGAAGGTTGTTAACCAGAATGATTATCAGTCTTCCATTGAACTGCAGCGGGGGACTGACACCTAAACAACGTCTCTGATGGATGAGGGGAAGAGTGGTAGCAACAGACTTCAAACGAGGATCCGTTAAACCGTTGAATTAGCAGTTCGGATTTTTCCGGCTACCACCCGGACTTTCACGAAGGAGAAGGCAGGGCAGGGGCGCAGCACAGCATGTGTGAATTAGCGCGGCATGGGCACGGCATGGCATGTGTGAATTAGCCTTAAGAGTGCTGTAGCGAGAGCGCGAGTTCTTTGATTTGAGTGCTGTAGTGCATTCCACTTCTGGGAACCCTCTCCTCTTCAATGGTCCAGAAGCTTCCACCTACATCGGGACTCTACTATGTATTGTGGCACCTAGGTTACATCTGGGTGGCTGGCGCCGCAAATCACCCACGAAGCATACTGTGGTATGTCAGCTCGCCCTTTCTGACAAGTGTACATACATGCACGATATTTTGTGCAACGTTATAGGGTGTATTGTGTAATTAAATGGTTGACGTTGTGGTCCTCAGAAAGGTGCTAAAAAGCACGTTTTTGCATACGTAATATATATGTGCACAGTATATATATAACAGAGCATTATATACGTATATAAACGTATGTACATATATGCTACCCGCACTCGAAGCCGCTGCACCCACTTTGCTCATGGTCTGGCTGCAGACCTGCTGAATAGGAACACACACTGTCTGTTTCGCTCACTGAATCCGGCGAGCGACAAAGACTCAGCCACTGAGCAGTGTCAGATCAGATCCTGCTAAGGGGCGCTCCAGATTCTCCCCCTTTTCCACCTGAAGACGAAAGAGTCCAAGTGTTTCGAAACATCATGTTATAAAAACTCAAAACGCTGGACAGAACACAAAACACAAGCTTTTGTACTTCCAAATTGTAGACTTAAATGCTAATATCTTTGCAGACTGCGCTTACAGAAGCTAGTTACTGCAACAGAAATGCATTTATGATAAGCGATTTTACTTTCAAAACAGCTGTAAGATTTTGTCAGTGGCCAGTAGTTGCACCAGTATAAACATCAAAGACCTGGTGAGCTGGCGCAACTTTGCCTCGTTCCTTATTTACTGTCCTTTAGTCTGTAGGTTAAAACTGCTTGTATGTTTACGCGTCGCACATATAGGCTGTGGTTCTTTCTTTATTTGTTAGTCTTGACCTCTGTCTACGTGTTCATTGTAGGTGTAGAGATTATTGTTGCACTTGATCACAGTCAATGACGCACACATACGCACGCACGCACACACACAGACACACTCGGTAGAACTCCTCTGGACGAGGGATCGGCCCGTCGCAGAGACCTGTACCTGACAACAGACAACACTGACAAAAGACGGATATCTATGAAACCAGGGGGATTCGAACCCGCAACCCCAGCAAGCGAGCGACCGCAGACGCACGCCTCACACCGCGTGGCCACCGGGATCAGCGGATGTGATTCATTCATTAAGTTTGGAACACTCGTACCTGTTTATGTTTTGCCATTAACATGTCCTCAAATTGATTTAAGCTAATTAATGAAGCTCCTTGTTTGCAGACTTGAAAACAATGCACTTTGCTGCACTGAAGTCAGATATTAGACATCGTTAATTTACTTGAATACACCCGAGCAGATTAAATAAATCCTTCACCCAAGTGACAATTCTTTCTCAATGTGTCGTAGTTTAGACAAACTCCTTCGCACTAAACTGGGTCATAAAACTTCCAGGAACTAGCAGATTGTTATAAGAGGGAATTGTAGGGCCTAACGTTTTACAAGTGTGGATATTAGAGAATATATGCGGATATCTGGGGCACGCGGTGGCGCAGTTGGTTGAGGTATTGCGCTACAAACCGGAAGGTCGCGGGTTCGATTCCCGATGGTGACACAACCCTTCCGGCCGCACTATGGCCCTGGGGTCGACTCAGCCTCTAACAGAAATGAGTACCAGGAATATTTCCTGGGGGTAAAGGCGGCCGGTGTGTAGGACTGACAACCTTACTACCTTCATATGCTGATTGTCTAGAAACCTGGGAGCCTCAACCTCCTGCAGCCCTACGCGCCTGTCCAGGCCCGTAATGGGGTTGCTGTACCTTCTATACAGATACCCAATTTGATCAGTTCCTTCGTACGCCTTTATTACTTGAAGACTCTTCACACGAGGTAAACATTTAAGGCACGCCTTCAGGAACCCCATGAATTTTGTTACAACGAGGAATCCCCTAAGCTAAGCTTTTAAGAATTTTTCGCTCTCTCTCCACTAGTTCTGTCTAAAGCGCAAACCGTCTTGGAAACCCATTAATGTTGTGCGGAGACCAGAAACCTTTTACACTTCTTCACACTGTTTGAAAGCACGACTTTTAATGCACCAATTAAACAACCAACGTGATGAAGAGTGTGGGGAAGGAGGAGTCAAATAGACTTTACATTTTGTGAGAACTAAAAAACAGTGAGAGACAAATGAGAAGACGGGAAGGAAAACCTTTGTGCCCGACCTGATGCTTAAGGTTGTTTGAAGTATCTGCTTTATACAGAAGTTTACAAAAAGCTGCTTTGAGTGACTTATTAATGTCTTAAAATTATCTTGAGAACATACATGTGCAAGAGTCGTACCGCTAGTAGTAATAAGGGTATGAATTACACTGCCATTTTTAATAATATTACATTTTGTAAGGGCGGAACAATAAATAAGGGCACTGAAGACGAACAGCCTTTCCTTTAAAGCACTATATGTAGGGGAATTGTGTGTAAAAAGGGCCACCCTCAGGTAAATCATCATGTAACTGGAGTTTGGTTGCTTTTAATGACATAAACTAAACAGTAATATTTAGTTGCAGGGATTATTAAGGAAAGTGGCATACTTTTTAGTATGTTCTTTAAAAATTTTGTTCATCTGAAATTTCAGATTTTCTGAAACCTTACAAAATCGCCGTTTTGCCTAGCCCCTTGATAAAACGGACCCCTGTATTTTCTGTTAAAGAAATGGAACATAATTAAGAGAATCTAATGAATAAATGTGACGATATAAATTTGACCACTACATGTGTTAGCTCACTGTCAGGTCTTTACTCTGTAATTATGGCACGTGTTACATTAATTACGTTCTAAATGAAAATCTGAAAAATTAGATGTACATACCTTACACTGAGGCATCGAAAAAAAGTTTTAGTCACACAGAAATTTGTTCCTTCGTAGAAGCACGCCCACTGTCCGTGTACGATCTCACTACACTAACGCACACATCGTAGGCTCCAAGCCCGGCCAATGGCATCATTAGTTAAAAAATAATAGCAAATGGCCGCCTTACCCGGGGCGAGGGGCCATTTTACGCACAACACCCGTACTCCTCATTTTGTTCGCTGAGTGTGTTTATCTATTTCGTACGAGTCTCACAATAAATAGCGATTATTGCTCTAAACTAGACTAACCCATTGGTCCTTCGAATGGAAACATAGGCGTGTTCTGTTCTCTGTGAGGTGGAAATTGAATTTTCATAAGCTTGCATGGTAGAGATTATATTAATGGAAGCTGACATAATTATTTACGGTAATGTCTAGGTGGCTTGTATTTAAAGTTCGAGTTAGAACGGCGCAGTAAACACAGTCCTTCTCCATTATAAATACCAATCATTTAATGTTTATTCTGAGAAGTATAGAAAACACATAAATACAACCTGGAGCAAAACATGGAACTCCTGAATGTTAAGCCCGGTGGCCAAAAGTAATTACTTGGTACTAAAGGTTTCATTATATTCATTTTGAAAATAGACAAACAGTTCAATCCATATGGCTGTACAGTTTGTTTCACACTCGTAATTTTACAATCATACATTAACAATAGCTGACAAACATTCAGGGTGTGAGATCTTCATTCTATCAGTAAAACAGACTTTAAGCTACCCTTCCTTCCATCACACTAAAACAGGAAATATTTCCTGTCTCACATTCAGTGTAGTCTACATTACTTCCTACAACTTTGTATATATTCCTCCTGTATACAGTAAGAACTCGTTAATCCGGACTATCTGGGGGGGAACAGTAGTCCGGATTGGTAAAGGTACGGATTAACACGAATAATAAAAAACAAAGGCAATTGCACGAATAAAAAATACACATCAGTGAGACTCAGGTTATGTATGATAATTATTAAACTGTAAAAGACGCACATATTTACATTGTTGTAATGTACAACAATGGTTAATCAAATATTGTATGTCACAAATTACAAATCGGCTACGATCGTCATAGAATAGGATGTTCATGGAGATGTAGGCTTAGGGGGGCGTGGCGAGCACGGCGTGCCGCGTCAGCTGCCTTTCGTAGAAACCCGCGGTCACTTCAGACTCGCGCCGGTGATTTATTCTACTACTGTGGGCTCAAAAATAAATGTTTTTTCCAGGAACTCTGTCCGGATTAAGTGAAGACTGGCTTAACGGGGTCCGGATTAACAGGTTTTACTTTACTCAGAACACAATATTTTCGACATAAGCAAGTGTTTAACATTCATGTCTCATAACGTAGTATTATAAGTCAAACATGGGTCTGTGTTTTAAGATCCTCACCAAATGTGTTCAGATCGTAAACGTCAACCAAATTAGTATAATTTCCAAGACTGTTGCAAGTTTTGTTACCCAACATCATTAGCAAGATGTTGTAAATTCTGATTCCTATTCGGTAGGTATACATATTTAGTAGGTATACATACATAGTTTCGGCCCCGACACCGGTTTTCGTGACCGAGGTTTCTCGTGATTTTCATCAGGCTCCTGAACCCAACTGTCGGGACAGTACCTCAAAGTGAGCCACGACCTCTTTCACATCCGTTTTCTATTCCTTGTGCAGTAATCAGTCCATAATTCGAGGGTGTATAGGTTGAGTTATTAAGTGTCGTTTCATGAACCACAGAAAACCAACTAACCAACCGAACAAACAAACACGTACAACTGTTGTCAAGAACACTAACGCAGTCATGTTCGTCTCTGGGGTTTCCTTACGTTATTGCGTTCATCAGCACAACTCCTACGACTACCATTGGTATTTATTTATAATTCATTGTCTTATTCTCCTTTGCTTTTGATTTATTTCTTATTTGTACTCTTCTTTTCTTCTACCTGCACAGTCCTCTTAGAACCATTTCAGCATTCCCCTGATGTTTGTCAGGTTCTACAATATCCTCCTAATCTTACTTTACTTTCTGTTCAATTGTTACAGTTCTTTCTCTCTCTTTGCGAGACGTTCTATTTCGCCTCCCCCCGCAGCACCATCCTGACATAACGTGACAGCACTTCCAAATGGCTCATTTTGTGGGAAACAAAGATAGGGGAAGACCGCCTATGTCGGACCCCCTAAGAACAGAAGCGTTTTGCCAGGAATATTGAAGGAGAAAAGTTAAAGAAATAACTTTCTCTCACAAAGGCATCTATTAAGTATTGAACAACATACTTATTATTTTCCTTATTGCACAAGAAAGAACATTTCAACAGTGATACTTAAAAGTCAGCATCGGTCCAATTTAAGGATACATATTGCTAAATTGGACCACTATGACAAAAATAGTTCACAGTGCGCAAAATAGAGAGTGATTAATGAATTATGGTCTTTGCTGTACGAGATGATTCCTGAGGTCCTTATGATCAAAAGATTTCACATAAACAAGTTTCTAATTATGTACGATTATGACCGCTTGAAACTTAGAACAAGGGTAAGGATTATTGAAAATATATGGAATAATAATAAATTGAACGTCTAAATAAATGTAACGTCATGACATTACCTTTACTTTACACTGACCTGTGCTTAAAGCAGGTTATCGAAAATCCGACCCTCATCGGCCACCACGACACTGGGTTGTGAATATCGCGCGTTCCTTGTTGAAGCGTCAGTTGATAACACGGAAAACGCTCCTGCGCGCCGGAGTCGAGTTGCAAGAATTGCGTTTAAACGTAAGAGAAAAACCTGGAATTGTTTACATCGCCCGCCTGCGTTGGTAGGAACAAACGTGCTTGTGGTCGTATGCAGTACGCGCGGTTCACAAGCGCGGGTTTTTGAGAGTTGAAAAAAGCCTATAGCGCCATAACCACTGAGAACAGAACCCGTCACAAAAAGCTCAGGAACCATTTCCTACAGCAATATCCATAACTCATGATTAACCGCACACAAACTCGTCTGAACGCATTCTTCCCAACTGTACTTCTTCGGTCCCACCTTTGCACACTCTTGGTGGACCCACCCCCGGCACCCCATGCATTGGGTCTTATCACTCATTTCGTCCAATTTGAAGAGTTTGCAAAACCAGCTCGGCCCACGTTCTACAACGCTTTCTGGAAAGGCACACTTGCGCTGCTTAGTGTTACATGACACTTTATTTTCTATCGGCACTTTGTGAGGTGTGCTGGTGAGGACTGTAGTAGCGGTTGTCTTCACTGTCACAGCTTCGAGAAATTATCGGACGAGTTTGACGTCATTTTCCTAAAATGTACCACACGATATAGGTGGTCCAATATGGGAAATTATTGCCGGTCAAATTTAGAAAATCACACAATTTTTCTTTTCAGCGAAGGCACTCAGAGACTGGATGGCACAATATCATATGTGCAGGCTTCAATTGTACCCCAAGGAAGTTGTGTTTGCACATCTGCAGATGGAACTTACCTCAGCTAAACAGAATTGAGTTCACAAACGTAGACGTAGAAGTGAAAAATAAGATGAAGCACTTACACAACACAAACACGCCACAATGAGCCCAGCTTCCTCATCACTGCTGAACTCCTTCCTTCACTCAGAAGGACAACAAGCTTTTACTTTTTGCCGTTAAAGTGCAGACCATTACTATCTGCCAAATTCTAGGGCAACGGTCCAATTTACGCGGTCTTCCCCTGTATCAACATGTCCTGCACTATATAATGCAATGGAGCACAATTTCGTAGCAAAGTGTGATTAGTAGACGTCGGATGTTTAAGCAAATGCTCCTTTGGTTCCTTTACGGATAAACAAAGAAATTCGAAATATGTGAATATTTCATGAACAGATACTAATGTTGTGGATTCTTATTGTGCTTGAAGTGCCTGTTTTCATGTTGGTGCCTATTTAGGCTTTCTGTGCCTAGAAATGCCTATTTTATGTATTTAGTTCATAGTTCACGAAAATATGACAAACATTTCCGACAAACGAGCACGACTAACTCGACACACAATATTCCGCGGAAGAATTCAACTGTGGCGTGCAATTCGAGATACCATGGTAGTGTTTAACGTGACTTACTCACTATGACGCAGCGAATATCCATGTCAGAACTAGTGGTGTAAAATTCTCGAGAGTAATCTTAGACGAGAATATTCTCGATAATATTCCCGAGAATATTCTCCGACCCGAGAATTTTCTGTTTCCCTGTCAGAAAACACGTAACTACGGGCCCGTAACATATTACTATTGTGTATAATTACTAATGTACCCTATAAAGATTTTCTCTTTACTCGCTGGGCCTGAGCAAACTAAAGAGATGTCGGTAAAAGTGCGACGGTTCGACGAGGAAGAAGAACAAATATTCGATATACTGTACTAATGACGTTTACTTTGTTTAGTGCATCCATTATATTGAAAAGTTACTTTTACACTTATATTATGGGTTGCACTGTTAAATTTTATTGAATTAGAGCCATATTTCAAAATACATTCAGAAAGAAGACGAATGTAATGATTTTTCCCAGTCCCCGCGTGTCATCTGCGTTGTAGCTGCGTCGTGTTTTCAGTCTTCTTCACTCTTATTTTCTTGCCTTTCTTGTTCTTGTCATTCTGTTCCCTGTCGATGTCCAGTTTGGACGGACGGCAAGTCACCAGCATTTCTTAAAAGTTTCACATTAAGAACATAAGACAACTTGCCAGCTCTTTTCTTGTATTGTTCATCTTGCATTAAATTCAGTTTCAGAAATAAGAACCAACTACATGCACAATTTTGTATTATTTTATTATATTTTATTCATCACATTCCCTCCAACATGTTTTGGCGAGCTGCCATCTTCAGGGAGGATACATCACTTTTATTACATAAAACACGTGAAAGATTAAAATGTGCTGTTCGTGCTATTACTAAAGCTTGAGAGGTTAAAATCCTCAAAATTTTTTGTAGGTTATTTCTCTATTCTTGCATAATTTTTTGTGGGTTATTTATCTATTCTTGCATAATTCTTTGTAGGTTGTTTCTCTATTCTTGCATAACTTTTTGTATGTTATTTCTCTGTTCTTGCCTAATTATGCAAGAATAGAGAAATAACATACAAAAAATTTAGAGGATTTTAACATTTCAAGATTTAATAATAGCACGAACAGCACATTTTAATCTTTTAAGTGTTTTATGTAATAAAAGTGATGTATCCTCCCTGAAGATGGCAGCTCGCCAGAACATGTTGGAGGGAATATGATAAATAAAATATAATAAAATAATACAAAATTGTGCATTTAGTTTGTTCTCATTTCTGAAATTGCCAGATCTTTCTTGAGTTAATCTGTTTCGTTTGGCGGGTTGTATGTACAATGTTGTATGTACTGAAACTTTAGCTTCTGAAGTGGGAGGCATATGTAGTACAGAAACTACGACTTTTGCTAATTTTAAACCGTAACACCGTAGAAGAAGTTGATGGCTCGCTTGCTGCTTCACTTCCCGCACTTAACAGAGTTGCAGTTTTTACTTTTACGCAGCTAGGAGCCTTTGAGCGACTGAGAAGATGCTTTTTCGTTCTTACAACGTTGTTCACATATTCTGTCGCGCAGTACTTGCAGTACGCGTCAGGGAAAACAATGGTATATTCGCTACCATACAGTCAAGTAAAACCAGCATGTTCTATTGCAAGATACTACTCGAGAAAATTTCCATGTGCTAAGAAATATTGCAATTGTACCTTCAAATATATTCTGGAAGTAGTGCAAGGTGAAACAAGAAACAACGATTGTCGATAGTACAGCTCAGCATCAGAGCGCCAGACAACAGCGCCAAAAACTACTTTGATGTACCACTTGCCCTGGTGCTACCAACTCCTCTCTGCCAGTGTAAGGCCATCGCATTCGCAGCGCAGAATTTTCCTTCGGGACCGCAGGGATCTTCATGAACAGTCGATTTGCGCTACATGTACGAGATGGTCTGTGCTATGAGTAGCTGCGCTGCTACCGTAGCCCTAGAACACTGTCACGGATTCGGCGGGCACATCTGAGGTACGTACAGATTGACAGTATGGTCCTGGAAAGTTCCCCAAACCTCTAAATTGTTTAGGAAGATTAATGCGTTCGTTTCTGAGAAAATACTCAAATATTCCCCGAGAATGTTTCGGAGAATATTCTCTCGAGAATATTCTCAACACACATCTCTAGTTAGAACCTCTTTGCAAGGTAAAACAGGACGCCTTATGTCGAGACCACATCCGTCTGTCTGCGACGGAATATCAACGACTAAAATTTTGTCGATTTGCATGAAATTCAGTAAAGAAGTTCTTTACAAAAGTTGTCGAGGAAACGTGAATTTCTTGATATCGGCTCAGTGCCAGTCGTACTTTACTTGTGGGCGTAAATAAAGCTGTCTCCATAATCTCCATATATCTTCACCGATTTTGGTGTGGTTCGTTGCAGAAGATTTCCGTGTAATGCGGTGAAGTAATTAGGCTACAAGATTAATGAAAATGTATGCAGCGAAAGGCATTTTGCTTAATAGCGTCAGTGAAAACTTAGGCACAAGAAATGCCGACAAATATTTATTGAATAACTGTAAGTTTTTTGAATACTGGCGCAGTGTAAATCGTACTTTGCTTGGGGGTGCAAATTAATTTCTGTCCGTATTTACCAAATTTATCGATTAGAGTGAGAGACAGTACAAGAGAGCCCCACACAGTGCTGTTCATGCTGTTCAGCATTTGTGTGTTACGTTTCTTGTGGGTGTAAATGAAATTAATTTAGTGGTGAATCGTAAGAATGTATGATCTTTGGAAGTAACGAACGCCTTGGTACATTCTTTGTAATACCTCACGGAGTATAGCATTTGCAACCTTGTTAATATCGATGCTTCATTTACATTAATTTAACAATTTTAGTTGCAGAGAACAAAAACCAGATAGGCTATGTATCCTTGTTATAACATCTGCGCTCAAGTGACAACGTTCTCTACTTGTATTCGAGTGTTCCAGTTCGCGTCTCGATTGGGATACCGACTCTCCTGCTGAGATTTGCAGTGGTTCTTTCAAACTGCCTATACAGTTTCCGGGACAATAGCTCAAATGAGACCACAATCACTTCCATTCACACCACTTCCAATTTATTATTTACTAAGCATCCTATTGTTGGATTCGATGTAGCCTCAGAAGGTAACTACGTCTCTAAATAGACCGTGAATTTATAAAATAAACTGGCAAACGTTTCTGTTCTAGTACGGAATTCTAAGGCCATTGTCAGCGTGAATAGTTAACCCGACAGGATGTTGCATTTTATATTGTACAAAATGAACGAGTCCCTGTGAGTCGTGTTCCACATATACTGAATGCTTCGTCTGAAATGCGAGTAAAACACTTCGCATGACAAAAGCGAGAAAACATAAAGGGGAAGCTGCTGGGCTTCAGTATTGGTAGAAGGGACGTAAAATTTACAATCCACAAGACAAAAAATATCTTCAACTTGCATTTTTATGCACCTTATAATTATACAAACCAAATATTTTCAACGTTGCTTGCCCTTTGATTGCCGCTTCGAGCATGGATATATGGCAAAATTTTACTTTTCTTTTCGTTATGGTTTGGTAGCTAAGGTGCTGCTTCTGCTCGATCGCCATTCAGCGGTTTGCATTCGACGTGCAGTAGGTAGAATAAAATGTCATCCTGTATGTCAGTAATCTCAGAGACGGAAGAATACTAACGGGAAAGAATTATGGTGTCCAATTAGTCCTGTCTTGTCTTTAGGTTAGTGAAAAATAGTTACAAGTTCTTTACCAATGCCTTTTAGTCTGCGTATGAGAAAGACAGTGAACAAGAATGAAAGGGACTTTTGGCTGTGAATCAAACTGAAGTTCGCACGTGTTCGTTACAGTGAGGACACAAACGCGCTCGAAAAAGCGGGTGCGCAAAGCGAAAGACCTACTTTACATTGAGCTAATGCCCATAATACTGACAACAGTGTACAATCTTGAAGTAAACATTGCTTCGCCCAGTGAGTTATTAATTACACATAATTGAGACTTGAGACACCTAATGGAGACGAATTTGTTAGGGGGGACTATTAGAAAACTGTGTTGAAATGTAAAATTAAAACTTAATGCGGAGGTTTCGTTTGTCTCTCTGTGCGTCCGTCTGTCCGCACGATTTATATCTTAAACTACTGGAAGTATTTCGTCGGAATTTTGATGTACTTTAAAATATGTACAGCGGACTTAATTTTGGTTTTTGTTGGCCATATATAAACCCTACGTCACATGAACGTTAATTCGAATTTCATCGATTTTGTCAGAAACGGATCATTATAAAGCTTTAAAAAACTTTGGCTTTAAACTTTTTTCAATATGCTGAATATTAAAAAGTTCATACCTTGAATGATTTTAATTTTCAATCTCCTTCCGACAAACACATTTAAATTAAATGCCAGTAATATAATATTTAGCCGATCCCAGTGGCCGCGCGGTCTAAGGCATGGGCCTTTGGCCGAGCGCTTGCCGGTATTAGGGGTTCGAATCCCAGCGGGGGCACGGTTGTTTGTCTCTTGTGAGTGTTTGTGTCTTGTCAGGTAGAGGTCTCTGCGACGGTCTGGTCACTCGTCCAGAGGAGTCCTACCGAGTGTGTTGTGTCTGAGTGTGATCTAGAAACCTCCAAAAGGATGCGGCCTAGGCCCGATTTGGTCTGTTGCGCCACAGGAAAGGAAAGGAAAGGAAAGGAAAGGAAAGGAAAGGAAAGGATATAATATTTAACAGTTCTTCATATTGTGCACACCGATGTGAGACGGTATACAATGTCTTCACAACTTATATAAGTTGTGAAGACTGTTGTTCTCATTTCACATTTAACAGTTTAACGACCGCTGTATTCCTATTTAGAACTGAAAGAAGTCAAGATCGTCTGTGGGGCTCACCCAGCCTCCTGTTCAGTGGGTATATTGGGGTCTCTTGTCCGAGGTTAAAGCAGCCGGGCCTTGAAGTTAACCACTCACGTCCACCCAGTGCCGAGGTTAAGACGAGTGGAGCTTCCCAGTATGTCTTCATGACGTGTACAAGGACAACTTTACCATTCCGAACCGCAGACGTGAATGCCTGAATCATTGCCTTCACTGTGGCTCACAACTTCGTGTGGTAGTGCTGCGACACAGTTGTTATTTTATTATCACTTCACGGCGATCACAGAGCGAATGGTTTTGAGTATGCTGGAGATGCAGTGAACATTTGCTTCATTTTGTTGCGACTCATGTTGTAGGCCTACTGCGTTACCGCAGTCCATACTCCCACCGCACTCTAATTCAAGCGTTGATTTGTTTTGAAACCGCCTCGTTCCCACAGCGACCCCTTTCGTGGAAACATGAGAACTCGATGATGATTGTGTGGCCTGAATATGAATGAACGGTGAACACAAATGATGGTGATGAAATATCACGCTATATCATAATTGGTAACTGATGTGTAATTGACACACCCTGCTATAAATAAGTACTAATTTTCTTAAGAAACATTTTGAATTGAAATACTTGTAACTTTAATAATTATGTAAGTTACACCGAGGCATGCGGTTCGATTTCACCCAACAGTTGGAGCCATTTTTCATGCTTTCGACTTCACTAGAGATCGTGACCATATTATGTGATTTTGGATGGACACATCTGATTCGAAGCCAACGTCGAAAAATTAGAACTCACAATTATTCTGCTAATATCAGTAATCAAGTACTTTGAATCATACGTCTTTGGTCACTCGAAAAACTACTCTATAAAGTATGACTTCTCAAATAAAGAAAATGACCACCACCGTCACCAGGACTTCACGCCGTGGCGGTGTTTTCTGTAACCGCTACCTCGGTGGCTACAGTAGGTGTTGAAAGTCCCATCCAGGAGATGAACACGGCTGAAACGATTCGTAGAATCCATTTTGAGTATTACGGAATAGTTTGGAAATGACAGAAACTTGCCAAAATCACCAGCAAAACTGAAAATATGAAGGTCCTAACTAACTAACTAACTAACTAACTAACTAACTAAGTAAGTAAGTAATTCGATGGAGAAAAATCATTTTTGAGTGGCTAACAGATCCTTAGCTAATTAAGAAATTACCCGCATTTTACGAAACCCGGAAATCATTACCGCATTAACAAGCGCCCGCCACCTGTCCCTATCCTGAGTCAGATCAATCCAGTCCATGTTCCTGTCCCACTTCTTGAAGATCCATTTGAATATTAGACGTCCATCTATGCCGAGGTCTTTCAAGTGGTCACTTTCCCTCAGGCTTGCCCACCAAAACCCTGCATGCACCTCTCCTCCACGATACGTGCTACATGCCCCGCCCATCTCAGTTTTCTGATTTGATAATATTTGATGACAAGTGCAGATCATAAAGCTGTTCGTCATTTAGTCTTTTCCACTCCCCTGTTACCTCGTTCCTTTTAGGCCCAAATATCTTCCTCTGCACCCTATTCTCAAACACCCTAAGCCTATGTTCCTCCCTCAATGTGAGACACCAAGACTCACACCCATACAAAATTTTAGACAAAATCATAGGTTTGTATATTTTAATATTTATATTTTTCGATAGCAAATTGGAAGACAAAAGATTCTGCACCGAATGATAGCAAGCATTTCCCGACTTCAGTCTGCACTTAATTTCTTCATGAATGGAATTCTGATTCGTTGGGCGTGTTCCAAAATATTTGAACTCTTCCACCCTTTCAAAGGTGACTACTAAAGCTTCTGTGTTTTTCTTTACAGCATGTATGCTTCCGCCCAATATTGTAACGTCATCAGCATAAACCAGACGCTGATATGTACCATTTAGTTTCAGTCCTTCCTGGTTTGCCTGAACCCTGATAATGGCATATTCTGAAGAAAGTTGAAAAGCAATGGCGATAAAGCATCTTATTTAAAACCATTCTTAATGGGAAACGTGTCAGACAGATGTTGGCCTACTCGGACCCTACTGTAGGTTTCATTTAAACATTTTTTTATCATTACTAGTTTCATAAGGAAAGCAGACTCAGTGAGAACACTATGTAAGACCTCCCCCCCATTTGAATCACAAGGTCACTTGCAGGCTATAAATAGCTTATATACTGCCTAATTGTATTCCCACCTTTTCTCAAGTATTTGATAAATGCGGAATATGTGATCAGTAGTTGGCGCATACGTCGAAATCCACTCGGATGATCCCCAATAATTTCATCTGCTTATGTATATGAAACACCTAATGGATAATTTGAATTTCCATGGCTACTTGATTATAGAAATAACCGGAGGCAGGTAGATCAAAAAATGGATGTCATAGACGAACATCGTGATTTAAGGGGTTCAGGTCGAATGATTCTGAAAAACGTCCTTACGCTGGGCTTCTTTCGTGGAAATCTGAGCCTGACTGACTGACTGACAGACACCTGATAAATGTTCAAGTTTATCAGTGTCACGAATTCTTGAAGAAAACGGATTTCGAGTGAATCAGCGGGGAACGCTACAATGCACAATCATTCTAAAAAGCCGGATTTTTGCAGTCTTCGCCGTGTGGTTTGTTTAAACTTTCATGTTCTTTATTGGCGAACTTGTGTGCGGTAGGTCAAGGGACACGTGCGATAAGTCATTTTTTCTCTTTATTTTCCTTGTTATGTTCGCTGCCTGTGCTTATCTCTCTGCGTGGGCAGCACGTAGCAAAGCGCAGTGTGCAGGAGCAGCCGCGTTGTACAGCAACGGGTAGAAATGCGCGGCTGTGTACGGGTGCGTAGGTGGAAATAGAAGAGGTTGTGTTGGCGAGGTTATGAAGCACACAATCGGGGGATCGAACTAAATACAGTCCACTTGTACCACCAACGTACAGATGAAGATAGAGGATTTATTTCTGGGAACAGTTTTGCCTCTGCAGTGTGCAGTTGAGTCCTAATCTTCAGCTTGAGTTTTAAAGCTTTTTTTGCATTTTAAGTAAAGGTCTATAGGAACGTGTGCAGCACGTAAAAACTACACGTGGTCCGTGTGTTTAAGCACCACGTCACGCAGGTCTGTAGAGAGAATGAATGTGTAACTTCATAACTTTAAATCGGAAGTAGGTGGAGTTTATCTACTTCTGCTGTGAAGTACTGGAATACTAATTGTACAGTGATGTATGCTTTCTGAGTACCTGTTGGAAAAAGGTACTTTACATAACGAGTGCTTTCCAACAAGGCCACATTCGGCTGTAGAAGTGAAAGCCTTTAAAGCCGCATATATAGAAAGCATAAACCCGAAGTTAAATTTTTACGAGCACAATAAATGTGTAGCGAACTTCTTTGTCTTGTGCTCTTACACGTTACACGAATTTGTATTTTGAAATCTTGTGTCTTAAACGAATTCACAAAATGCTGTGCAGTGTTGATTGTACATACTTCTTTGTTGGGAAGATTGTCTTGTTGACCTTTTTCTTTGTTTTTTTTTTTTTGGGTACGGACAAATCGTTTTGAACTTGGTCACCTTAACTTCAGTGGCTACTCGCATGGCCTTTCTCATTACAAATTCAACGAGTCTCATTGAACAACTATGACACTTATAGACAGATATTTTCTTTGGTGGTTTCCTACCAAACTCATTACGAAACCTCAATGGCACTGTAACCACACATTCTGATTCCTGATACCAGATTGCACACTTAGGTTTCTACACTTCATACGCCATTTTGTACAACTGCGGTGTTAGGGCCACTTGAGGCAAGACTGGAAACTCAAGTAGTGCAATTTGAAAACTTGATATCTTTAGCTTTTAGTCCTGTGGTTCTTACTTCGTGAGCATTGTTACATTGAGAGCATCTACATTTTCTGTGTTCAGCTTTGTGTCCATGTGTCACACTTCAAAGTGCGTAATATGTTTTCTGCGATTCTTAATGTTAAGCTGGAAGTTTCTTCTATTCCATGACTACAGAATTAGCAAGACATGTAATGTAGTATAATGTAACACTGAAGCGCGTTCGCGTAACCATATCTGCCGTGGAAAAAATTAAGTATTAAGTAAGAATATATTCTGAATCTGTGTCTGTAGCCTTAGTTATCCAGGATGCAAAGCGCATGCGCCGTATTATATTGTGGTCTGTGGCCTGTCCGGCTGTACTATATTTTTCCACATTATCTCATAAACGGCACGATTTTCGGAAAAATTTAATTGAATGTAAAATGCTTGTTTTGATTTTCTGTACGAGTCTTGTCTGAAACATTTCTCGTTCTGAGAAGAATTCAGCCACGTATTATCATGTATCTACATACCGTCTTACGTAAAGTGCCCGTTATTCTTGTCAGATTTTAATTAAATTCGAATTTTCTCGGCCTATTTTCGAAAAATCTTCAAATATCAAATTTCATAAGAATTCTTTCAGTGGGAGCCGAGTTGTTACATGCGGACGGACGGACGGACAGACAGACAGACAGACGGACGGACAGACAGACAGACGGACGGACGGACAGACAGACAGGCAGGCAGGCAGGCAGGCGCAGACATGACGAAGCTGATAGTCGCTTTTCGCAACTTTATGAGGGCGCCAAAAAAGATATTTCTATATAAAAAAGACATTTGTATGTGTTACTGTGCAATCCTTTCTTTGTACCGTACAAGATTTACACGATCGTAAATTTAGCCATGGTGAGTTTAGAACGCCCTCGTACTGTACAGCAATAAAACAGGCGATGGGATATCCTCCAGCATTCGCAGCTTCCGTCACTAATAAAAATTCTGTCTCCGTCTGCATTATGTTTCCTTCGTCGCCACGGGGTACGCGTGGTGGCGAGGTGGTGCATCTCTCTCAGTCCTCGTGCCCATGGCAACTACGCATTGGCACATCTGGATCGGCTAACCGAGTTTATAACGTAGACCGTCTTGGTTAGGTTTAGTCGGAAAAAAATACGTAAATACACACAAAATATCAGTATTCTTAAACGTTGTAATAGAGTAGATAAGGGGATCAACTGTATTGCTTGTAGACCCCAATTTCGTATGATCCAAAAAAACCTGTTTCTAGTAACTGAAGTCCCATTTTAAAACAGGTAAAGTACAGCACGGATATTGTTTGTCCTGGATCATGTCTTCGCCGAGCCCAGTGACCGTGCGGTATAGGGCGTGGCTCTGCGGCCGCTCGCTCGCTGGAATTGTGGGTTCGAATCCCGCCGGGGGCACGTATGTCTGTCTCTTGTGAGGGTTGTCAGGTAGAGGTCTCTGCGACGAGCTGATCACTCGTTCAGAGGAGTCCTAAAGGCTGTGTGTGTGTTTAATTGTGTGTGATCTACAGACGTCTGCAATGAAGCGGCCTAGGCCCGAATGGGCTGTTGCGCCACAGCAATGGAACGGATCATGTCTTCTCCCCTTTGCAAAAAAGATTAGTGCTGTCAGTGATTAGAGACATGTAATTAGAAGACATGAATAGGGAACAAACCAGGCGGGTTCATTGCCGTGTTCAGAGGAACCCACCATTGGTCCTCGGCCTGACGCCGATGAGTCTGATACACTTCCTCACACGCTGTTTCCTTAAGATCAGTTGTAATAACATTCTCAAACATAAGGTCAGTTGTAATAACATTCTCAAACATAAGTTTCTCTCGCCCAAGTGGCCTTTCCCCAGCAGGTTTCCGACTGTATTTCAAGAACTTCCCACCTGCAAGACGCGTAATATCTTCATCCTCCATGATCTGATCATCATAATAACAGCATTTGGTAAAGAGTGCAAATTATGCACTTTATAATTACGCTTCGTTTTCTCTCCTCTCACGTCCTCGTTCTTAGGACTGAACCGTATTTCCAGGGTTCTTGTCTCAAGCACCCTTAATGCATGTGAAATGTGGGGTCTCAACGGCGGTATCAAGGCTGTGGGTTTCTGGGATCTGACGCCGTGTAAATTGGTAGGTGGGTGCCGACTGTTTACGTACTGCCCTTAAGACGAAGGCAGCAAGTTGCTTCGAAATGACATATATCTACGAAATTACATGGTGCCGCCTCCCAGAAGACGTATTCTTGACGCTCAGTCTGTGTTCTTCACTGAATGTGAGTGATCATTTTTCATTACCATACAGAACAACGGGCGACATCCTAGACGATTCGTGGTTCGATATTTTCTTGCCTGGCGTTAGAAATATAAAGGAGGGAAAAGTTGGGAACTTTCCCCAGGCGCAGTAATTTAGGACGCCAAATTTAAAGTATAAAGGATTGAGATATACCAACAAATGTACCATTAAAAAGTATTAACCTTTATGAATAAACCCCGACGTATTTTTCGACGAAGCGTGTCGTAATATTCAGGGAGCCACTGACGTGAGGTCCACAAAAACTTCGATATGGTAAGGCATTAATTTAGCTGCATTCACTAGGTGTTATAGCCACTATTGTAAGGCACCGAAGTAGATCTTGTAGCCACTATACACAGTTGTCTGAATAGTCAGTAAAATATGTTAGAATGCTATTATTTAAAGTCACACGTTTGGAAACATTTTGTGCACGTGTCTTTAACATGAGATAAAATAGACACACACCTAACACATAACGATATAACTTATTATATGTCCAGTCTCCGTGTACGTAAGTCATTATGTATCTTCTTGACGTACTTCGTGTTGTTGGTCACAGTGGTTTGTAAGTACGAACTTGTGATGTGTATGTAGATACGTTTGTTGGCAGGTTGAAGAGATTACCCTGTAGTGATGTGAGGTGTGTGCCGAGTCTTCCTATGGAGTACATAGGAATACTCGGCACACACCTTTTCTTAGTTCCTTAGAAAAGACGCGGGGACGTTTATTGGTTCTGTGTATCGCTGTAAGCCTGAATAATAAACACAGATTTCGTGCTGTCATCGTTTTGAGTTTTGAAAATTTTATCTGAACGAAAGTTTTATATTTTCGACGATGTTGTAGCAGCAAAGACTTACGACATCATGCAGTACAACTGAAGTGTTGCTGCCACGTCAGAAGTTCGCATGCCTGCTATATTGACATTCCTGAAGGCAGAAAATTACAATCTTGAATGTGCTATGGCTTCTGATATAATTATATTCACGGCAAATTTCCTGAAAACCCACCAATTCACTAAAACTTCATTAACCTGAGCAGACACTGACAGGGAAATGTAAGAAGTCTTGCCTTGTGAAATTAAGAAAGTAGATTAAATATTGCATCTACAAATGAATATCATGTCCCATATATTGTACAGTTCGTAAACGAGTTACTAACTTTATTCTGCTGCTCTCTGCAGTTGGCAGCCATCTGTGTATCACCTCATTATCACAGTCAGTGCGCTTGTAGTTTTATAAATAAAAGTAATGCACTTTAATTTCTTCATAATTCGTTAAACACTGTGATTATAGACATGCAGAGGTTAAAAGGAATACAGTTCTTTTATTACCAACTTCGCTTACATTTACAATGAAAGTGCCAGGAAAAAAAGAAACAGCGTTAAGTGCGTGTTTTGCCTCTCACTCTGAACCAGACAACACTTGTTTAATTAGACAGCAGTTAGAAATGTCGTTATTTGCTTCAAAACAGACACGCATACAAAAATTGCATTACTTTAGTTTTAGGTTTGCTTGTTACCGTAATTAGTCTATTAGCTCTGTAACGCTTTTTCATATCATGAGTCTCTTTTGTTAACTGTGCCGTGTTAGCTGTGTCTAGATTTGGCCTGTAAATATATACAACACGAATTCAAAAGAAAGCTGCACGGGGCTTTGCTCGTGGAAAAATTCAGTAGGTTAGGAGAACGACTGTTAAGTGTTTTGACGACTGTGTTTCTATTGCGGAAGTTATGTAGCGTCGAATGAGGCAAGAAGATATTTGAAAGTGGGTAAGTAAGTTTAATGGGTTTCATCTCCGTGCATTAAATCATAAAAACAATGGAAAACACCAACAAATGCACATTAAGTTTTAATGCTCTCTATTTTATGCTCATTCTCTCGTACATGTTTCGGCCCTTCTGGGCCATCCTCAGGGAGATTCTCTGATAGTACACTAAAGCTCTTACATCACCGCGGGTAACCAGCTGCAATAGGACAACCATATACCACGGTGATAGAAGCACTTTAGTGTACTATCAGAGACTCTCCCTGAGGATGGCTCAGAAGGTCCGCAACACGTAGGAGTGAATGAGCATAAAATAGAGAGCATTAAAACTTAATGTGCATTTGTTGGTGTTTTCCGTTGTTTTTATGGGTAACTAAGGTTTTGGAAGGTGAGTCGTACCTTGGCAATATCCTGGCGTTTGCCTGGAATGTAATGAAGAAAGCCACAGAATGCGTCAGGATAGTAGATAGCATGACCGATGTTTGAACAGACATCCAGATGCAGTAGAGTTACATCCAGCTGTTCGGCACGTTCCACACATACTGTTGTTTACTAAGGTCGTGAAACTGCAAGTATTGTATTTCTGCTTCGTTCTTTCCGGCTTCAAATATGTAATAAACAGCAGCGTTTGTTTCAAATTTTTTACCTCGCGAACCGCCCAAAGAACCTGTTGTTTTGTGCGAACGTGCAACTTTGGTCTCACAAGGCCTTTACTGAGAATTTTTGCGGATACGGGGGTGTGGGGAATATTTGGAAATAAGAGGGAGAAAGTAACATGGCGCTGGTGATGACTGTATCATAAATTGCACCCTTTGCCAGATGTAATTAGGGCCATCAAATCATGGAGGATAAGGTGGACTGTTCGTGTAGCACGAATGAGAAAAGGAAAAAAATATACAGCGTTGTGGTTGATCAATTTGAAGAGAAAAAACCACTAGACCACGGGTGCAAAAACGTCGGGTGCCAGATCGCCCGGCCGATCAGTTCCGTACAGCGGCTTCTAATATTCATTTGTGGGCCCTCAATATTGAACTGCCTTCACGTCACCTTTCTGCAGCCCACAATTTTGAGTTCGCACTTTTATTTTTGGAAAATGTGTGCACCTATGCACTGTACTGACGTGAATTAACTGTAAGAGTGGTTTTAAACTAGTTGTGACAAGACTGTTGTGAATGAATACGATGATAAACTTCGGCTTCCATGAAGGATGGGAAATTTCGTTACTAACTGAACGATTTTCACCTGCTTAAGAAGGGTTCATGTTGCTTTGTTAGGGTTGTCTGAGATTACGGTATAGTATGCGTTTCTACGTGCACAAAATCAAGTAATTCAAAAAGAAAAGACAAAACACAGCCGTCGCGCACAGCTAGGTGGTCGAATTCATTCTGTAACACTCCTTATCACAGCAGCGAGGCTCTGCACGCAGCAGAATGTAAGATCCGTATGCACTGATTATCACGTTGTTACCTTCCGTATCTCAACGAACCCTTCGATAAACGGAACAACGATCATGAGTCTATACACACACAAACAACCCCACCCATTTTCCTCGTGCAACCCTCCTCCCTTTTGCTTGCATCAACCCCGACTCATCCTCTATCCAACCCCGTTGGCACCCGCCCCCACACAATCCCATCAAATGGATCCCTTAATACAATTAACTATCCCATCATCAGTGTATATACCATGAAGCCAGTCAGCCTACTGCGAGCATGCAGCGCTGCAGCTGAAGGTACAGGGGGGTCCAACCTCTGCATTCTCAAATACGACGTCTCCTGGATGTTTCAGTCACAGAAATGTGCATGGCAACAATAACTTGTAACTTTAGTGCAGTGACCCCAAGTCATACCGCATCCAAACGGCCACAAAATTTAAACTTTATCAAGGATTTATTTTTTTATTATTAGCAGGGATATTGAATCTACTTTTGGAGAGAAAGCAGAATTAAATCTTTGAAATTCTTGTTTTGTAAAAAAAGTATTGCCAAAATCAAAAATTGACGTAAAAAGTGTCAGAATTTACAAGTAACTAAACCATAACAACATACTAATATGAGTTGAGCCTGTACTGCCGATGCCAAGCGTTTCAGATCAAGTGTGTTTCTTGTTGTGGCCATTCAAAGGAATAACACGAGATGTTCACCTGGCAGCTGGTTCCATTTGTTGATTTATTTAGACTTATTAATGAGAGAACTTATTCACAGATGTGAGTACTTCAAACAACTCTGCACAAACAGCAGCCTTCAGTCACAGATTCGGAAATTTGTCTTTAGGAAGACACAGGTTAAGCAAAGTGCCTTCTTAGAGTTCAGTTCATCACTGCAGTGTAAGCTGATCAGTTAAGGCCGCAATGCACGTTAATTGCCTTCAAACGCTGGGCTTGAAGGTTAGCAAATGTTCTGAGCAAAGCTCGTTCTGGATCGAAGGACGAAAGCCTGTCTGAAAATTATTACTAGAGACGTTCAATGTGTCCGATATGCCAACCGCCCTTTGTCTTGTATTTTTGCAACATTTTCCGGTCATTTGGAAACTGACAGATGCTTGTATTTTTGCAACATTTTCCGGTCATTTGGAAAAGGACATGCGTGTATTTTTGCAACATTTTCAGATCATTTGGGAACTGACAGATGCTTGTATTTTTGCAACGTTTTCGTATCATTTGGGAACTGACAGATGCTTGTATTTTTGCAACATTTTCCGATCATTTGGGAACCGACAGATGCTTGTATTTTTGCATCATCTTCCGGCCATTTGGAAACTGATAGATGCTTGTATTTTTGCATCATCTTCCGGTCATTTGGAAACTGACATGCTTGTATTTTTGCAACATTTGTGGTCATTTGGGAACTGACAGATGCTTGTATTTTTGCAGCATTTTCCGGTCGTTTGGGAACTGACAGATGCTTGTATTTTTGCAACTTTCCCGGTCATTTGGGAACTGACAGATGCTTGTATTTTTGTAACGTTTTTCGGTCATATGGGAACTGAGAGATGCTTGTATTTTTGCAACATGTTTCGGTTATTTGGAAACTGACACGCCGTTGTTCAAAAGACGTGAATGAAATTAATGACTATGCAGTTTACAAACAAGGAGGCTACTGCGTGTCTGTTTTCTACGTAGGTCATTCAAGCGCCGACCAATTTCTAAGAACGCCAGACTAGATATCCAGCCTGTGTCTTCGAGGTGAATGACTGGTTGCCCTTTAGCAATAAAGAGAACTTCCGTCTCTTCTAACAGTGATAAAAAGTTGCAGAACCCTTGTCGTGCTTAGTCATCGAAGTTCAGAATAATACATAGTCTCATTACATTCACTCTCGATTTCGTCAGACAACACCTCACACGCTCTGTGGTTTAAACCGCAGGAACTATCAAAGTTAACTGCGTTTGCACGCTTACTTGTAAAGGACGGATATTATACCACTTTTATAGCAAAGTGCAGGAGGCCCACCATTAATAATTCTGCCCACAGGCTCAGATAATTTCAAATTATTCATCTGAATATTTCACCGTAATGCCAGAATGAAACCCCAGCCGTTTGTCTGATCTTGCACTGGATGTTATGGAAACATTTCAAAAACATGTTTCACCATGTGCAAATATATTTACACATTTACGGAAGTGAGGTTATGTACCTTGACTTAGCAATAGCCACGACATGGTAAACACACTGTCAATGTCCTATGAAATCACATGTGTTATAAGCGTGGGTACTGTAAAAGTGAAGGCGCTAAAACCACGAGAACAACAAGTTTAACATTTAAAAAATTCTGCCTCTTGCCACAAAAGTGCTTTTTTGTCCTTTGTGTGGTTCTGAGGGTAAATTGATTATTTCTTTATAAAACTTAACTCATTTGTTTTTAAAAATTGAGACGGGGATCTTTGCTGGGCGATACCAAGTAAATCTTTAACTATAATTCAGGCTACATTTAGTCTTTAAATTATTTATTAACTAGTATGCTGGTACCCGGCGACCCGGGCAGGCTAGGAACACCCACTTATGTATTTACCGTGGAATCCCCGCAACCCGTGGGGGCAAGGCACACTTCATGTACGCCGTTGCTGTTGAAACCCCACGACCCGAGCAGGCAAGACACCACTTTACTTAGTTACATTTGAAACCTCGCGACTCCTGGGGGCAAGGAACACTTCATGTAAGCAGTTACTGTGGAAACCCCGCGACCCGAGCAGGGAAGACCCACCAGTTTACTTAGTTACCTTTGAAACTTCGCGGCCCATGGGGCAAGGCACAGTTCGTGTAAGCAGTTACTGCGGAAACCCCGCCATCCATGCAGGCAAGGCACACGCATTTCCGTAGTTACCGCGGAAACCTGAAGAATGTATATGCCTGTGTATTATAATTTCTTAGTGGTGCCCGCAGTTATCGTGAAAACCCGAATAATGTGTATGTATGTTATTATACTATCGTAATAGTGCCCGGCGAACCTTAACGTAGTTAACGTGGCAACCCCAATTAGTCGTGTCTGTTACATACCATCCGCGTGTCCGTCAATCAAAATTCTATGTCTTGTCTTTTCCTGCCATTTGGTGGCGGTCCATGGAACTCCAATGTGGGAGTGTGACAGAAACTAGCAATGCTACCGTGTATATAAGATGGGCTTACTGCTTGCAGTAGGCACAAGGTTGAAGCATTTGAAAAAAGAGCCACACCATAAAATCCCGTACCATGAGTTCAGTTTTTTATGGAGAAGGACCCCGCAGCAGACGCTACGGAAGCACCGCAACCTTAAGGCTTCTCGTGCAACCTTATGATTATGATTATGATTATTATTGTTGTTGCTGTTGCCCTTTTCGTAGTAATGGAGCACCGATGGAATGTAATTGACAGGGGAAGACCGAAATAATCGGGGAAAACCTATCCCAGTGCCACTTTGTCCACCATAAACTCCACGTGTACTGACCCGGAATCGAAACCGGGCCTCCGCGCTGGGAGGCCGGCGGCTAACGGCCTGAGCCATGGCACGACCTTAAATCATAAGTTACACCAAAGAGAACATTGTTTACGAATATTTCTTTCCTATTTTATATCTTTGTGATTAACCAATAAAAGGCTTAGATTATACTGAATTATACATTGCAGGCGTATTTCGTACCGCGCAATAAACACACTCCGTCTCGGTTTTAAAAATCAATCAGTTAATGCTGCATAGGAAAATAATCGTGTTTTATTCCGAGGTCCGTGCAAAACATTTAAATAAAGCTGAATTATATTACAGGCGCAGTCCGTACCACGCAGTAGACATACCCCAATAGGATTTTAAAAATCAGTGCGTTAATGCTGTATGGGAAACAACCGCGGTTTGTTCCGAGATCCATAAAAACACGTAAGTAAAGCTGAATTATATTACAGGCTCAGTCCCTACCGCGCAGTAAACACGCCCCGACAGTGTTTTAAAAATCAGTCAGTTAATGCTGTATGGGAAACAATCGCGGTTTGTTCCGAGTTCCATATAAAACACGTAAATAAAACTGAATTATAGTACAGGCTCAGTCCGTACCGCGCAGTAAACACACCACGACACCATTTTAAAATTCCAGCAGCTAATGCTGTGTGGGAAAGAATCGCAGTTTGTTCCGAGATCGATACAGAAACATGTAAATAAAACTGGATCATAGTATAGGCTCAGACCGTACCGCGCAGAAAACACAGTTCTCTGTATTTACGTCTCCTGACATCTAGTGACTGTGGAACTCCAGCGTTCTCGTATTTCTGTCTCCTGCCATCTGGTGGCGATCCATGGAAATCCAAGTATGTCGAAGCAAACGTTGTTCAAATTATAATAAGATGTACTCTCAAAGAAGAAGTCAGACTCGGCTAATTTGGGCGAAAGAGGCGTGCAAGTGATTTCCCCGTCCCTGCCGGCCCAGTTTCCGGCAAACTGGCGATGTAGTTAGCCGTGTATACTTCTTTGCGAACGTACTAAATGGGAACGTCTTCTGCAAGATAGGCATGAGGTGTTCTACTGTTTCAACGTGTCTAGGGAAACGGCCCAATTACAGTCGGTTCTGTTTGAAAAGAGCCCAAAGACCTTGTTATTTTTGCCACAGCGTAAAATATTCTTCTCGACAACTTGGAACCGTCCCTCATCTGGTTCAGTACTGCATGGGAATCCTCGATTCCAGGATTATCACACGCTGTGGACTAACAGTCTCGGATAAATGAAAGGTGGTTTTGTTAGCAAAGAACTTTGATAGGGAAAGTCCGTCATCTTTGGAGTAAAGCTGCAGAAAAAACGTGTAGCAGGTGCCTTGGTTGTCTGCATGTTGCAACTATTCTTTGATGATTTATTTCCAGATTCCGTTTGAAATCGCCGTTACGTTTTCACGGACTTCGTCTCGTAAAACCGGAATACACTTTGGTGTTCTATCTGGTACGCAATGTTGAGTATAATTGCTATAGCGCTGTGGGTGGCAAGATTTGGAAAGCCAAGTGGAATGAATTACAGGCTGCAATCTAAAACCTACTACTCTCCGGGTAATTCTCGTGCCTTTGACTTTAGAAGACGGGCACGTAGTACCTAGGGGGAAAAGAGAAATACACATCGAATTTTATTGAGGAAACTTGAAGAAAGACCTCATGGAATTCCTAGGCGTAAATCCGCGGAGGGGGTGGTGTGGCGGTTTGGGTAATATTAAACTAGATCTTAAGGATGAGGTGGCTTGGACTGGATTCATCTGGATCTAAATCATCAGGTTCCATAAAATGCGGAGTAAATGTTTGGTTTTCGGGAAGGACTCTGCCACATGGAGTGAGTTAGAAGACTTAGTTGCTACATACGCAGCACAACACTCCTTCACATTTCATGTGTAGCAGTATACATATGATATCGTATCAGGCCTTTGAAGAGTAGCATAAAACGTTTTTCTCCTTAACCTGTGTGACGTAGGCACATACCTGAAGAGACTTTTTGTAGATTTAACGGCACACAAGATCAAACAGTTTAGTAGTTAAAAAATAAGATAGTCTCGTAAGCATAAATTAATATTTCATATGACGATCTATCGCAAGGAAAGTCTTTCTTTCTAAGTATTTTGAGCAACAACTTTTTCAAGACCCATTGACAAAACACGCGGACATACTACCTGCTAACCGGACAGCGTAGTGGCTGTAGAGGCTAGACTGGGGACTGGAAGACGGAAATTGTGGTTCCATTTCCGGAGGAATAAAAAAGTTTATCTTTTCTCCAGAGCTTCCAGGCCGGTTCCTGTGCTCATCAGCCTCCTACCAAATGGCTACCGGGGCTCTTTGCTGGGAGATAAAGCGGCCGGGGCATGAAGCTCCCACTCCTACCTAAACACAAGCGATGCTGTATATACTCGTAGCTTTATGGCCTGCAGAGGGAGGAGTTTACCTTTGCTTTGCCCTACAAGAGATGTGTGAATGGGTTACAGTAGGCGGCGACTACTTGTTGGCCATTTATAGGAGTCTTTGACAGACAGCCGTCACGCCAATTAGCGTGAAAAATTTTCATAATTATATCTTTGTATAATTCACGTAAGCCTTTCCATTGAATCTTCCTTGACAGTACTGCTTCCATCTTAGTAGTGTTACTCCGTACATGCAAGTGATAGATGTGACCGCATGGGTACTGCGGACCGCTGGTTACAAACTCCTTGCGTCTCATTTCGCTCGTGGCACGGCCCACCATTTTCAATTATCACTTTTTAACGAGAAGATGACAACATAGATGACGGTGGGAGGGCAGAGGAAGGAAACGAATCAAGGGTAGGAGAACTTACTTGATTTAGGCTACTGCAAAGAGGGAGAGAGGGGGGTTAGTATTTATTGCCTATGTCCTAAGGGTTGTTATAACCCGTGCAGAGTGGCTGCACATTTTTATTGTACGGAGTTGGCCAAAGTTTTGTTACAAGTTACCTATTTGCAAGAGCAGTGTTGAAATGACAAGGCAATCTTACGCAATCGTCTTTGCTGTGTTGCTGTTTGTGTGCCCAAACATTCTTTCCCTACCACGTTTAGTCATATTAGTGAATGAGGCAGCCAACACAGCGAGGTTAATATGGATGTTATAGAGATAAATAATAATTCTGGAAGTAACTTATGTTAATGTTATGATTGACGTGCTTAGGCCGACCTTGTCATGTCTGGTTGAAGGGTGTGTGTGAAAGGCCTACGTCCGGCCATATCACACCAAAGTTTCTGACACCATACGTATGTCAGTGTAACTTTATTAATCAACCGAATTTAAGTGGAACCTACGTAATTACGATTGTTTCCTAATTTTCATGTTGAACATCCCAGTTGGCGTGTATATACAAGGTATATATTTCAATTCGTCAGAGAAGAATCAGTCACAACCAACACTTCCCTTTTCAAAGACAAGTGTTGGTTGTGACTGCTTCTTCTCTAAGGAATTGAAACATATACATTGTTTACTTAACTCAAAGCAAAATGAATGTACAGCCTCGTCTGAAAATTGTTTCTAACATAAAGTTTAGACGTACTGTTAGCACGAAAATATTCACAGGACAGAAAAAATGAGACAAGAATGTTATTATTACTGGAACATGCAGTATGTATTGGTAAAGCGGAATTTGTTTACAAAGAAAGTTGTGTTGACTTAGTGAAAAAGTGCCTTTGGTTGCATATTAGAAAACACATCCGAATAATATTTTATGTCTAATATACAGGTATGGGTATGAACTTCTTTCCATACGAAGCTTCACTTGCCCAGTTCCAATGGTTCATTACTATCTCCACCAAATCAATAGCTGAACAGAATTTTCGTGCAGCCGCCCGCCATATTACAACTGCGTGTCCTCAAAACCTGATAAAATTGCCTGTTCCAAAATTTGTTGCCATATATCACTTCAAGGCCTTAAAATATCTGCAGCATGTTAATTAGAACAAACCAACAATTATGCACAAAAGTCACGAAGTTATATTTATCCTGACATTGTCCCTGCATGTTTCAATGGACATGCCATCATCTTCAGGGGATATAAAGTGTCACAGGTACCAAAAGCATCAAGAAGTGTAAATATCTTCCTACATACATCAAACCTAATTTATAATAAAATCTAAGAAGGGAGCAGCATATCGATGTAAGGTCAATTTTAAAAATTCTCTATTACGTTAATTGACTTTACATTGATATGCTGCTCCCTTCTTAGATTTTATTATAAATCACGTTTGATGTATGTAGGAAGATATTTACACTTCTTGATGCTTTTGGTACCTGTAACACTTTATATCCCCTGAAGATGATGGTATGTCCATTGAAACATGCAGGGATAATGTCAGGATAGATATAAGTTCGTAAATTTGGTACATAATAGTTGGTTTATTCTACTTAACTTGTAATACGCACGGTGTACAACATATAAAAATCTGCAGCTGGTGTTACTCCTGCCTCACATTTTGGCGTAGGCCATGTTATTTCCGGTTGTAGGAATTTAGGAATGTATTTTGAATTGATTCGTGCTTTAAATAATGACAATTTAAGCAAAACTATAATAATAATAATAATAATAATAATAATAATAATAATAATAATATGTAGCAGCTCCCAACGGTCACAAGCTCTACAGCACCATCAATGAGAAGTTCCAGAAATATACATACCTATAAGCAGAGCTAAGAAGAATATGGCAACTGAAAATGTTTTACATAATACCATTAATATTATCCACAAAGGGTATTATGCCGGATAACTACACCACTGCTTGACACTGCTCAATCTTCGCCCTGGTCTGTACATGCAAATACAGAAAGCAGTAATACTTAACATATGCCATATAATTAAAAGTGTTTAGCGGAATAATGAATAAGAAGTGCTTACTCAGTGACCCGTACTCTTTGCAAACTAGCTAAACCGCTGTGAATTCAAAATAATAATAATAATAATAATAATAATAATAATAATGTATGTTATATACACAGGTATGGGTATTTATATATAGCCGTTATTTACAAGATTAGTGTCCTGTAATGGTATAACGTTCTTAGGCGTACTAAGTTTGGTTAAAATCGGGTAATTGGTTCAGACGTTGAAATATGGGACACCATGCATATAGACAAGAACTTTTGTGATCCCAAAAGCTTACTTTTGGCGTTTTCTAAAGGAAAGTAAACCACAGATTGGACTGAAATAGGGTTATGATTATTTCAATGACACAAAGCGTGCGCAGTTGTAAAATTGTACTGCAGTGCCCTGACAACGTGACGCTGTACTTCCGCCCATGTTTGATATCACGAACTTATCTGTGGTGAAAGATTTCGTGGAACCTCTTGCTGAGTGGCCATGAAGAATTTATCCGTTCTGTCGTAGCGCTGTTGCGTAAACTCTCTCTCTCTCTCCCTTATCTCTCTCTCTCTTGTTCCGAGATTAACGTTGGGCGCTGCGTCGTAAGGTGCTTACCTAACAAAATGGCGGCAGAGGGTTATGCTTGTTTTATTTGATACTGTCGTTCGTTGGTTTTACATCAAAGAGGATATTACTGCAGCTTCGAAGGCATTGATATCACGGAAGTTTATTTATTGATCTGACGAGAGTAACTGACTTCTTGCAGCGTTTCAGCGGAGCCGGTTAGCTGTCTGTGCCTGTTCCTTCGTGTGATGAACTCCAAAACTGGATGATTGGAGTTTCATACAATACAGAAGCTGTGACACACACACACACACACATTCTCTCTCTCTCTCCCTCTCTCTCTCGCTCTCCCTCTCTCTCGCTCTCTCTTCTGATGGGTGTTGAACTAATTACAGCCGTGACAAAACTTTTCATTAGTATGCACATATATGAGCGAAACGCTTCACACAAACCAAATACTTCAAGGAAAAAAATAATCATGCTTTCTGTGTCTCTTGCATTCGACTCTTGAACTGGTTGATCAAACTTCACGAAATTTGTTATGGACGTTAAGCCATTAGAGGCTACCCCAACATCGCACCATGTAGTTTACTATAATCGGTAACATCTGGCGAACACGTGAAATTGTGAGGTTCGAGGGGTATTGCTGTCACGTTAGGATCCTGAAATGATACACGGTAATATATCTTCGGAAAATTGCAAAGTTTGTTACGTATTTTCTGCAGAATCTAAAATATTATGGAAGCTGCATCAGATCTGTATTTTGCTTTCCCTGTGATGGTGATTAATGGATGGATTATTGGTAATAGGCGTCTGAGCTTTAGTACGGAGATAGATAATGAATATACTTGCACTTTCTTAGGGCCCGTGAACTATTTACTATTAGCCAACCATTACATACATACCGACAAATCTAACATATACCTTCTGTATTTTATAACATTCTTTCTGACTTCCTTGTAGTAAAATATCTTCGTTCTTCCAAAAAATAATGATGGTGGTGACAGTAATAATAGTGCTACTACTAATAAAACAGTAACAGTCTACTATATTTTAAGTATGCAAACAATAAAAATTTGTCTATTAGGAGTCAATGTTAGTAACACATGCGCACTGGTCCAACGTAATAGCCCATGAGCCAAACTGAATATTGTTGCTAGGTTATAGCATAAATACACTCTATTTAAATAAGACATTAAGAAGAAAATATTTGCAAGATTTGAGGTTCTCACAGAAGTGTTAATGAAGATTACAGTCTTCTGGGATATTATGCCCTGTAGACTCGTAAATATCTACCGACGTTTCGAAGGAGCGTAGTAATACCATTGTCAGAGTCAGTATTTTTCTTGGATTGACTCACCCTAAAGTTACGCCGCTAGGTGCCTGCGAAATGTTGGAACCAGTTACCACGCGACACAGCGGTACATCGCGGAAGACTTCTGTCTGCAGAAACAATACTTGTAGGACTGGGATTCTGCTGTCATCTGCAATCGGAACTCCTTGTTTACGGCCAATCATGAAGCAAGATGGTGTAACATTTAGCGCCATTCAGTTTCTGGCATTGCTTCGTCGTCCGGTGTTCAGAAAGGCAAAAACTGCACACAGCATGATAAATATTGGTACAGTCGACAGAAAGGCAAGAAGTGCACACAACGTGATAAATACTGATACCATTGACAGAACCACACAGAACAGTATTTGTGGTACGCTTTAAATTTTTTATTCCGAAGGTAACCGTTTCGATTCACGACGTCTTTATCGGCTGTTTTTTTTTGGCTCCCAGAATACCAGGAAAGAGGCAACAGCTACCTTCTGCCAAATTTATGTTTCCTTCTCATTCGACGGCTGCTTCATTTGTCATTCGAAGTAAAACTAGACAGTCACTAAAAATATTATTAATTACTATAAAATATCGAATACATAAAACTTCTTTTTTCTGACTTAAGATTATTATCTATAACGATATACAAAGAAGTTCCCATTTTAAATTATACCATCTAGCTTCATCATCATCATCATCATAATGAGTCGTCGTCGTCGTCGTCGTCATCATCTTTTTCTTTGTTTTTTGCATAGTTTTCTTACGTTCCTGTACTGTCTCTCTAATTGGCCTTATGGCTGTTGTGCCAACACAAATAATAAAGAACTGATTTGAACTATTATTATTATTATTATTATTATTATTATTATTATTATTGCCAGTTATTCAAATAACTTTTATAAAGCTTTGGGAAAATGAATATCATGATGTGATAATGAGAGGTAAAGCTTTACTTATCGACCAGAGCTATTTGAGTTCTTGGACGTTTATCTCGCGCTGTGCCTTCAAAGGCAGGCTTAGGCTTCCCTTTCCTTCATTAAGGCACAAGATTTTGAAAGCAGCTGAATAAATCAATGTTCGTTGGGTGTTGTTCTTGGTTAAGTGAAATATCTTCCTTATTTAAATCGTGACATAAGAAAAGTTGACGCCATATTACATTTTATTATTAAAACACAGGCGGTCAGAAATGCAGACAACTAGGCCTACTAACGCTGTTAGAGCCGTGCAAGTTCTGATTTAAATTACGGTGTTTGACCATAATGCTGGCTAACGGGGACATTTTAACTTTTTCTTCTGGGGTTATCTAATCCAGTTTTGTAGCAGAGTATTGTTAGTGCAGTTGCTTCAGATATTTCTTTAAGTATAATATGCTCAGTCCGTGGTGATTCAGGAAGCAAACACCGCTGGGCTTTCCGCACTGTGCTGCCACGTTAATTCGTATAATCTCAAGAATTCAGCATTTACTTTAGGAGTGAGCGGAAACGCAAGAATGGTCATTGGCGTTAAATGTGTGTAATGGTTGTGTTACATCTAGAGCCATCTTATTATGGAAATCAAAACAATCGTTTTCTAACATCTGCGACCCTCGCGTGACATCCGAATTTAGTTTCCTTACATTTGGGTAATACAGGAAGGCGCAGATTCCTGCCAGGTTTTGCTCCTCTGCTGTATACGGTTCTGCTTCCGTGTTCACGTTAACTACATATCCGTACTTATTCAGTTTTGTTACATAGCTTACACGTTGACTCATCTGTCAGTTACTTTATTTCGCTCAGTGAATGTAGTGTATTTTATTTATGAATTTTCTGCATGTTTGGTCACTTGTAAATGTTGAATTCTGTTTACGCATGTGCGTGAATGAGTGCCGTGCAAGTGTTTCAACAATTCAAAGAGTTTCCTTTGCATGTGCAAAAATTTAACTTTTAAATCCCAATGAAAATATACTCAGACGTGTATCACATCTGTTGTATTGCAGGGAATCAGGATATCATGCGGTACCTCGTGGAAACTGTAGAACTATTCAGCAGGACTTCTAAGAGTTTGACAAAATGGGTGTATCGGCCATGGGCCACAGTTCGATTCTAGGACAGGCTTCCTAGAATGAGACAAAAAAGTGGCTACAGTGGCGCCAATCTAAGTAAAATATTTGTCATCCAACAGTGTGTGTGTGTGTGTGTGTGTGTGTGTGTGACTTTCACTGTTAAATTCGGGACTCTCAAACTCCAGGATTTTCAGGAGTATATCTCGGGCGTGTCCCCGCTTACGTGTTTCGGGCAGGACGTTGCTCGTGTCACAGCCAGCAGGGACGGCTACATCGACCTCGTAAAATGTTCGCTTTTTGGATTATGTGGAGACAGTAGGGAGACTATTTGACGGATCATCAATCTTGCGTAACAAATAAATTATATTAAATATTATTACAAGATCTGTACTCATCACCAAATATTATTCGGTGATCAATTCGAGAAGAATGAGGTGGGCGGGGCATGTAGCACATATGGGGAAAGGAGAGGTCCATAAAGGATTTTGGTAGGGAGACCTGAGGCGAGAAGGCCACTTGGGAGACCCCGCCGTAGATGGGAGGATAATATTAAGATGGATTTTCAGAAGTGGTATGGGGACATGGACTGGACTGAGTTGGCTCAGGATAGGGGCAGGTGACGGGCTCTTGTAAGTGCGGTTATGAACCTTAGGGTTCTATAAAATGTGGAAATTTCTTGGCTACCAGAGGACCTGTTATCTTCTCAAGAAGGCCTCTGCTCCATGGAGTTACTTATTATTCCAAAGTCTGAACATCAGGTAAAATATCAAAATTTACGATTGGCCTTAAGGCCTGATGTACAAAGTGAAGGTTTAGCAAGAGTAAGGCCATCCAAGTACAGATGATGAACATGAAATTGATGTGTGTAGTGACGAAATAAATATCTTTTATTGACAGAAAATAAAAACGATGTGGGCCCACTGATGTACCTTGTTCATCAGTAGAGCCTCACTAAATATCTCAAACAGGCCTGAACGGTCTTGTCTGTGATCTCAGTACCTGACAAAAATAATCTGAGGGGTTGGTTTCTATACCGAATATTCTAAAGAAATCAGTAATATTGCTTTGTTCCGCAGGCGCTTTTTCTCACAAAGGCAATTTAGTGTCGGCTGTCCAACAGAAACACTGGTTTAACAATAAAATAAAAACACGTAACAGATGCCAGAGTGTTGTCTCTTGGAGAAATCAGACGGCGCGGGTCTTTAAACTGCAAACCAACCCCCCCCCCGGCCCACCAAGTCATACCGTGATCAAAATCATCACCATATTTACAAAAACAGTTGAAAGTACCGGCCTGTACTGTAACTTTTCCCAAGTTTCCTGGCTGATTCCGAAATAACATAAATGACTTACAGTATTAGTGTATTATTAATCATGCACTACAGTTCTACAAGATAATCTGTAGTACCTTGTGATTCGTTGGATAATTCATTTTGATTCAGGAGGGTAGACGCGCATCCAGAATTTCTCTTTGCGCGGGGGGGGGGGGGGGGCTGACCCTCAGGCTGTATCTAATTGATGTTTGATTTTAAAATTATGTTATAAAATCATGTTTAAGTACAACATAACACTGTCTGCAACTGCATTTGTATACATACATGTTCCATGACTCCATCACAGTGTCCTACCCTCTTGTTTTTTTTAATTTTATTAATTTATTTTCAAAATCCTAATGTACTAGTCATCAGCCGATTTCAGTGGTTGATTCTGGCTGAACGGTAAATCAAGTAAATTTTTTTATCATAATATCTACAAAGTCTGTATTCTTGAAATTTCATTTTTGGGGGTTTGGGGGGGCTGCAGCCCGGCAGCCCCCACCCCCACCTCTGGATGCGCCCTTGTAGGAGGGAGCAGAATATTGAAACTAATGACATAAAATGAACAAAGAAGTATTTTGGATATAGTACTCGTAGTTTCTGATATTTTGGACATCGTCTGTCCTCCCAAACTAAAAAGCCACGTCGTTTTGCAGGCTGCATCCACTTCCAGTTTCATGTCCCTGACTGAGACTAGTCCTTTCTAATGGGCTCATTAGAGTATGTTATCCCCTTTCTTCATTTTACCTGAAGACGGAGGCAGATCATAGTCCGAAACATTGTGGTTTTTTAGCTTGTGATTCCGAATAATGCCTAAAGTTCCGGTCAACATTGTCAGAACCTTTAAAAGTTGAATTACTGAGTATTTAGGATGTCAGAAGCATTTATTTAATGACGCTGTCAAGTGACAACACTATTCGGTTTCGATTGTACAGAACTGAGTTATGAATCTGGAGCATTGGTGGAATAATACTGACAGGGAAAATCGGAAATACTGAGAAAAAGCTAAGTGCCACTTTGTGCAACATTAATCCCACATGGACTAGCCTGGGGTAGGACCAGGGCATTCGCGTTGACAGGCCGGCGATTAGCAGTCCGATATCGAACCTTCTAAATGCAGCATACTAATGGCCACTGCAGGTCTGCCCTGGAATGCATATGCAACGGCAGTACGCAGCAGTTCCTTATTTTCCGAAATTACGCAATTGTAATCCAATCGATTGGTTGCGACAGGGCTTTAAACTCTTCTCTGCTAATTGAATTGCGGATCCACAACAAGTATATTGGACTACATTCGTATTTGTATGAGAAATGATCGGAATTAATTAAAATTGATCTTTATAAAATGTATTAATGTTTTCAAAAACATTAAGGATACACTGACTAAAATATATTCTGCAGCTGTCAAAGACATGGCGAGAAATGCGTCTTAAAGAAATGTATGAGGATGTAGACTGGATATATTTGGCTTTTTATATGTCAGAAGAACTTGCTTTTTTGAACACGGCAATGACGTTTCTGGTTTTCTAAAGTAATCAAAATTTATGTCCCTAACGACAGTAAAGTGCCAAGTGCCACTTATAGTACTCATTTTATAAGTTTCAAACACATCTGTGGCTTGTAAATACACATATCGGCTCTTTCAGTTTTAAACGTATGCGGATTTTACATGTATTTAGTTGACATTCATTTTGTTACAGTTGAAATTTCTGTAACACTAGCTACTAAAAAAAGGCAAGTTTTTCGCTCCGCTCGCAATTTTTAGTCTTTTTACAATGACACAATTCATCACTGGTGACTTGTTCTTTATTTCAGAATATTCTTAGGAATCTCCTTCATGGATTTACTTACTTAAGAATAGTTCTATGTTATTCATTTCCGTGCACTAAATTAATGTTAGGTAAATTTAAGAACAACCATATGCACAATTTTCAATTGGTTTATTCCTCCTTGAAAATGGCAGCTCGCCGAAACATGTCGGGGAAGAAATAAAATAAAATAAATAAACTAATTGAAAATTGTGCATTTGGTTGGTCTTAAATTTACCTTAGACCCTACTTAAGAATACTTCCTCATTCCGGTTGCATCCAGTTACGGTTGGCGTCCGGAACAGCCACCGGTAATGCCATTTCTGCTAACGACGTGGCTTACATCAAAATCTCCGTATTTATTTAACAGTTCTTTTATGACCAAACATTCGCCGAGACATCCCAGTCACTAAAGTAACAGACGAGGTGTTTCTGTCTTGACACCATATTCTAACCGACTGTCTTGTCTGCGCAGTCTTCTTATGAAAGTAAATAAAGCGGCTGGAGTCGGAAGCTTATCACCCAGTTACATTTACATGTAGATGGCATTAGGAATGCGTGGAAGTTAACATTCGCTCCACCAATACATTTCCAATGGTATGGTACTTTAACACGGGCGAATTTAATCTCACAACCCTAATTGCTTGTAATTATAAAGTTTGAAGCGGGAAAGGTATGAATGGAATCGACCATGACCTGTTGCAAGTTAATATATCAGGTATTTTATTTGGTGTGACTGGGAAGAAACAAGGAAATAACTTGTTTATGATAACAGGTATCCTGGTTAAGATTCGAACTCGACCGGGTCGAGTATGAACTAATTGATATGATTGTCGGGGATTTTTTTCTATGGCGCTGCAGCCCAAGTCAGGCCCAGACCTCCTCATTTTGCGAGGTTTGTAGATCGCACTCGATCAGACACAGGCACGCGCGATAGGACTCCTTTGAAGGGTGATCAGATTTCTGCAGAGGCCACTATCTACATAACACACAACAAACACAAGAGATGAACACCCATGCTTTCAGGGGAATTCGAACCTGCAATCCCAGCAATCGAGGGGCCGCAGACCAGTTGTAGATAATACGCACGTCTTATTGAATTACTTCACCTGCTGAGTCCAGTTTTTGGCCCTAACATGGCAAAGAACAGTGTAGGAAGCTGTCCTAGTACTGCCCCACAGACACCGCTAATTGTTCTGAAGTAGTTTCATAACCGCCGTGAGCTGATGAAATTACGGTTTTAGGAAAAGGTAAATCAATGTTTATAACTGTCTATGGAACCTTTCTGCTAATTACTAGAGGCAAATGATTTTTGGAAGCAACAGGCTGTGAAATGTTCGTATTCGTTGTGTTAGAAACATATTCATTTCTTCTGATTTAGCGGATGCGTCATTCAATTACGCTGCTCTCCTTTGTGCTTATTCTAGATGTGGTAGAGCAGAAGCAAAACAGAGGCTGTAAAAGGGAACTTCCCTGGCCATTCTTTAGGAAGCGTATTCGAGCGAAAGTCTGCAATTATACAGGGCACCCCGACTGATTTCTCGGCAACATTATTCCCCAAACAACCCAGATCTTGTCCAGAGAAGCCTAACTGTGGTCACAAAAATGTTCAAACCGCGTAGATGAGAAAGTAATTGTTAAACTTTTGTACGAATCTTTAACCGCCAGTGGAAGTCACGTTCTATCTGAAAACAACATAACAGGCTGGATTCGGCAGATAAGGACATTTCAGAAGCAACAGCTCTGAGTGCCCATAAACACACTGACGGTTTTCGCGCGCGCGTGTGTGTATGTGTGTGCGTGCGCGTGCGTGCGTGTTTTTCGGAAAATCGTTGCTAGGGGAGGTAGAGTTACCCCCATAGTTAGAAATCATGACTCCTGCCGCCCCCCATGTAGCTGCAGACAGGATAAAAACGCCATTTAATTTTAAAACATGGGGCATGCGCCCGGTTAGCTCAGTCGTGATAGTAACTAGGCTATGGCCGTACCATGGCTCAGGTGGTTAGCCACCGGCCTTCCACCGCAGAGGTCCGGGTTCGATCCCGTTCAGTCGGTGTGGGATTTATGGTGGACAAATTGGCACTGGGACAGGTTTCTCCCCGAGTACTTCGGTTTTCCCCCGTCAATTTCATTCCACCGGTGCTCCATTGCTAGGAAAAGGACAAAAAATAATCATCTTCATCATAGGGTTGCACAAGAAGCCTGAAGGCTGCGGTGCGCCCATAGCGTCTGCTGCGGGGCCTTTCTCCACTTAAAAAAAAAAGAAAGAAAAAACTGGGCTATGGGCTGCACAACCAAACGACAGTGGTTTACTCCAATTCTCGGAAATGGCAACAGATTTGCTCGGCTCTGTGGCACAACCGGCCTCCTGCTATATGGCATCGGGGGATTTAACTCCGGAGTAAAGTAACTGGGGCGTGAATATAGCCATCCACCCCATCTAGTGCCTAGGTTAAGAATGCCTGGAGCTTTACCTACATTCACCCATATGCCTTTATGTAATGCATAGGGACACCTTTATTTTCCCTTACAGGGGGCATGCGACTGTAAGGAAAAGGAAAAAGGAGAGGCAGTAAAGGTCAATATAAAAATCCGCAAGGTTTAACAAAATCTCACTATTATTTGACGAAGAATAAATTCGTCAGTCAGGTATTTCGAGCAATACTTTTTTTCTAAAAGAAATTTACAGTTGGTCTAAAACTTGCAGGAGACATGCTACTATGCAATCACAAAAAAGTGCTCTTGTTTAAAAACTCTACTCTGGGAATCGTTAGCAGTGCCATTATAAAAATTCACTGTAGCTTCTCAACTAGACCTTCGCGTCACATAGACCTACCTAAAACCCATGAGCATGCAAGTTTCATTATTTTAATATCAGTCTGGGCGAAGTAGCTGCGCGCTGTCGCCATGTTGATGACGGCTTTCATCTAGCGACGTGCTGCATCTTAGGAAAAGAAGGGAATTAGTACAAGTGAGGGATTTTGAACGGGTTTGTTTTACATTTTGCTGTGTGCATTGTTTTGGTAAAATCCCGAAGGGAAGAGCAGACTGGTGTGTTTGAGAACGGGGTGCGGAGAGGAATATTTGGACCTGAAGAAAAGGAAGTAACAGATTGGAAAAAATCATTTCCTGGAAAGCGTCGTAACTGTACATATCACGACATTGTATTCGGCTGGTCGCACCAAGGAGAATAAGTAAGTTACACAGGTTACTGGGAAGCGAGCAGTGCACAAGCAATATTAGCCTCAAGATCTGAAGAAAAAGACCACTTGGAAGAGAGATGTAGATGGAATGATTATATTGAAATGGATCAGAGGCGCACCCAAGAGGGGGGCTGCCGGGCTGCAGCCCCCCCCAAATCCCCCAAAACCGAAATTTAAAAAATAGATATTTTGTAGATATTATGATATCAAAAGTTTTACGTGATTTCCCCTTCAGCCGAAATCAACCACTGAAATCGGCTGATGACTAATACATTAGAATATTGAAAAAAATATTAATATTAAAAATGGAAGAAGATAGGACATTATGATTGAGTCATGGAACATGTAGTTATATTCGTATGCATATAAATGCAGTTACAAACAGTGTTATGTTGTACTTACAACATGATTTTTAAAATAGAACCTTTAAAATCAACGTAAATTACATATAGTCGCAGGGTCAGCCCCCACCCCGAGGAAAAATTATGGTTGTGCACTTGAAATGGCTGCATTAATGAAGTAGGTTATGATGGTGTGAACCGAATTCAAGTGGCTCGGTGTAGGATCCAAGAAAGGAATTTTGTGAAAACAGTAATGAAATTTTGGGTTCCAAAACATGCGTGCTAACCTGCCTAGTATAATACACCTTCACCACTCACAGTGCCACAGGGCATCCAAAATTGCCCCGTACACCGACGCATCTTTTCAATGAACTTTTAGTCATCGTTTTAAGAAGAACAGCAGTGACATTTTATTAATTTAACGGGTGTATCATAGGCTGTGACCAATTTTTGTTACCGTGTTGTGATAGTGTATAATTACTGACCGTACTGCTCCCTGAAGATGAGCTCGGTGTTAGCTCGAAACATGTAGGAGCAATTTCCAAGACATTTCAATGTTAATAAAAGTGCATGTATTGGTATCCAATTAATCCATGTCTAAAACAATGCACGGTGTGAATCTAAAATTCCTCGGGGAATATCTTGACCACCTCAGCGACCGTCAGCTTCTAAAGCAAGTTTCTGGTCCAAGTAGCTAGTTGACTGATAACCGAACTGAAACGTTAAGTGACAGGTGGTCATGCGATACGAAATGGAATTATTCTGTGCTGATAAAATTTATGAAGTAAGGTAAAGCTGAAGTTGTCCCTGTGTTTACGAATGACGGCTTGGAGTGGTACTGGGGACATGACGTATAGCTCCATAAATTCCTAACCTCCGCATGAAATGGAGATTAGTGGTCAGCTTCACGCCCCCATCGCTTTACCTGCTGTGAAGTAGCGCCCGGAATCCACTGGGCAGGAGGCTGATTGACAGTCAGTGCGGATTTGGACGTTTTGGAGGAAACATTCATGACTTACTGGCTACACACTCGCTCATTTAATGGTCAGACTATTGTTTCATCCCCGCTGTGAAACTGCGGAATATTTCATTTTTTCTCGCAACTCTTTATATACTGGTAGGATAGACAGAGAAGGAAACGCTTCAGAGGGAAGGTAGTAATGTTAGTGCAGGCTTATTCTAATGTTCATCGTAAATTGTCTTCCTCCTTTTCCATCTCTCTCTTCCATTATATTATCATCTCCATCTTATACGCTCGTGCTACATCTTCCTTGTGTTACCGTTTTATGCGAGGTTTCTACTAGCGTTCGGTGCTCTTCATTCTAGAACCCCAGAAACGCGGTATGTATGTATGTAAGTATGTATATGGCAGGAGGCTGAAGAGGTGGGGTATACATGTACACAACACATATACACACACACACACACACACACACACACACACACACACACACACACANCACACACACACACACACACACACACACACACACACACACACACACACACACACACACATACAACAGAAACGATGGTAAGAGGGGATGAGGTTCTAGAGAAGGCTTTCAGCATACGCAAATTAGATTTACCGTACGTACGCAAGCTTAGGAATAATGGGAGAGAGTGAGATGCTAAGGGTGAGACAGAGAAGTTTGAAGAGAAGAGGGTGGTTGGGTTTTTGGTGGGTAGAATGTCTCTGTAGGATATGGAAAAGGCTTTCCCTCTTACCTACCTCTGAGAGTAAAACAGAATACTGTGTGAACATGGTACCCCAAGGCTATTTCATCATAATCATCTCTGTGGTGGATGGGAGATGATTCTAGCATCCCTTACATCGCAGAATTCTCACAAGATGGTCTCGGTTTTGGCTTTCTTTTCTTATGTGTATCGTGTGACGAATAACAACAGTCAATCCAGAAACGTGGTACAGATAGGAACTTGACAGTAGTGTGAAAGATTTGATAGACAGAGAGGAAGGTAGGGTCTGTAGATGAACTAGAGATAATGTGGTTACCAGAAGTAAGCCTAGATAGGTCAGACATTATGATGAACTGGAAGAATGTGCAGATGAACCCGGTTGTAACGACGTAGGTTTATGCGACACCTCGTCTATAGCGTCAGATATTCTGTGGTACCAATTAATTCCTCACTTTTAACCATAACATTCTAATTCTCGAAAAACGCTCGTTTATAACGACACAAAATATTCAGGCCCATTCATGACGTTATAACCGAGTTCAGCTATTTTGATTTTAGGCAGGGTCACGCGGTGGCGCAGTTGGTTGAGCCACTGCGCTACAAGTCGGAAGGTTGAGGGTTCGATTCCCAATTGTGTCACTGGACTTTTTCACTCACATAATCCTTCCGGTCGCACTATGGCCCTGCGGTCAACTCAGCCTCTAACAGAAATGAGTACCAGGAATATTTCCTGGGCGGTAAATGCGGCCGGTGCGTAAGGCTGACAACCTTACCACCTTCATGTGCCGACTGTCTTGAAATCCGGAACGTTACGCCGTGGAGGCTAGTAACAGTTCCTGAAATTCAAAGGATTATATTGCCTCCATATTTAGGGGCAAGCAGTCTCTTGGACTCTTCTCATACTGCTTGACCCTGAATATGAAGGCGCCATGACCTTTCGGAACGTCCGTAAATCCTTCCCAGTCGACACGCACTAACAACCCCGAGGAATTGTATGTGTATGTGTCTGTACCGCTTCGTATGCCTGTAGAACTGCTGATTTATATGGCGCTGTACATTCTGCAAAACCCGAAAATAGTGAAGGTGAAAAACTCCCGTCTCATGAAGGAATACATTGAAAAATGTGTACATTCATGGATGAAGAAATGTGTTTAACCCTTTAAAGACGAAGCGTATCTGTTTTATATAAGGACTCAGTGCGTACCGCGTAGTAAACACTCTCCACTTCGGTTATTAAAAGCCAGTCTCTTAATGTTTTATAAGGCAAAAGTTGCTGTTTGTTCTGAGATTCGTACAAAACACATAAACACAATGTGGGCACCACGTAGAATTTTTTAATATTAAACTTGGTGGTACGTAAAGTTACCGCTAGGCTTTAAAAGGTTAATATTTCATTTACGTTTCGGTCTCCTCGGCCATTTTCGTGGATGGCCACGGAGACCCAAATATATAGGAGACACTACCTAAATTTGCGATCTGTGACTGTATACTGTGCTGGTTGTGTTATTAGATGAAACCGGTGCCCACGGCCAAAATGTGTTGCACAGTTCCCGGCTCATGTCTGTTTCCGTATGATTTATTGAACGGCTGTCGCAATAACCCAGATTATGCTGAGCGGAGTTATAGGATAACAAATGAATAACACATTGAAAAACGATTTGAGAGGGAAAAGTCGTTGTCTAATTTAAAGTCATATCTAGAAACTTGTCTGGAGTGACTGAGAAAACCACAACAATCACAAGCAGGGTGCGCCTTCGGGTCGAAGTTTGAACCCAGAACTCCTAAATATGACGCTGGATTGCTACACACACCGATGCCAAAGGTGCTGAGATGCACTGACTTGTGAACGCAGCTGGGTATGCTACTTCCGCATTCTTTGTCTGAGAAAGGACAGACAAAAACCGTCGCCAGAAGTCGTGGTTTTAGAATATCGTGTTTGAATAATACAATAAGTGAAGTCCAACAGGAATGCCTTGTTAAGAAGCTGACAGTCACTCATTTCTAGAAATGTGTATCTGTATCTATGCATGTAGACTCACATATAGCCTACTTGATTATGTGTATACTTAATTGTATGACATTAGGAAATCAGTTTTGTAAAGTGCGCAAATATGAATCAGTATTTCGGAATCATTTTAATACAGAGTTCCTTACGTAAGACCTACGATGTTTCACCAAAATTTAAACCGCTTTTTTAAATTTAAATAAACATTCTGACTGAAAAACTAAGCAGCCTTCAGACTTTAATAAACTTCTTGGGCGTGAACTGAGGGCCGTGAGAATAAATGAGAATACATATTTCAACTTATACGGAAATTTGAAAGGAAGAGAGATCACTGCTGTTTATAATTAAAACTAACAGATATTTTACAACATAAAACTAATATTTTACAACATTATTTTCCATTACAAATGTAGTGTCGAACTCGGTTATAACGTCATGAAAGGGAGTGAATATTTTGTGCCGTTATAAACGAGTGTTGTTTAACCGAGGGGTATAATGTTATGGTTAACAGTAAAGAATTAAATGGTACCACAGAATATCTGACGTTGTGGACGAGGTGTTGCATTAATCGATGTCGTTATAACCGAGTTCGACTGTATTTTAAATTGAAACTTTGCTGAAATCTCCTGGGTTGACCCGAATTGATCTGAACACTAACAGCGCGTATCGAAGCGACATCATGTAGCCTGTCTTCAGCAGCAAATTATTATGAGTGAACTCCAAAATATATGCTGAATTGCTCCAAACATCCTTGTCTTCAACCGTGTTGTTATTTAGCGCAAATATTTTCGTGTCAGGCCAGCTTGGGCCGACACCACGCTGCACACCTGTGTGAGACAACAAAAAATTCCTAACTTTGCGTATTTTAATCTTTGCGTTTTTAGTTGCAAGGTGGAAATATAAATGGCTCTGAAGAAAGTGGTTGCGAATATTCCCTGAAATTAATGTGCCCTTAAGTTTGGGCTAAAGAAACCGTCCAAGTTTCAGGCCTTTTATTACAGCCCATAAGATTCTAGTTAAAAAAAAAGATGTGGAATTGTTAACTCAATGCCAAAACTCCAGGCTTAAGGGCCAGTTCATTAGGATTATACACAGCAGTCGGTAGTCTGATTGAGATCAGAACCGGTCATGTCTCTAGAATGTTTCTGCAACATCAACTTTGTTGGAGGTTCCAACATAATTGGATATGACGTTGTGTAGATTGGTACATGTGGAACAAAGTGTCTCACAAACTGGCTGCTTCCATCTGTTTTCTGGAGTAGCTGAAGATGATCTTCCAAAATGCTTGATACCTATATACCAATCTACACGGTGTCATATCCCAGAAGACTGGAATCTTCATCAACACAGCTGTGACACCATCAAACCTAAAAAACGTCATTGTTTTAAAATCTGCATACGTATTACAATTCCGAATTTTTAACTTCGTGCTTTTCTGCATAACATCAAGCAGTATGTCCACATATGTGTTCGTTTATACTGTAAAGCTACTGCGGCGTGATCACGTACCTTTACAGTATAAACGATATGTACTTATCCGTAATAAAGGTTTAGTGTTTTAAGAAACATATTTCTTGGAAGTATTAATGTACACATAGGGGCGCCCAGAATTTTTCTTTGGGGGTGGGGTGCCCCTGAAGCTATTTACAAATTGTGTTTGATTTTAAGAAATGTGTTGTGAAAATCATGTCAAAATTTCGGAGCCGACATCTAGTTAGGTTACAGGGAAAATTAAAACTAACTGAAAAAGAAAACATTTTCATATTCGTAAGTTTTTATTATATTTTTCAATATTCCAATCAGCCGATTTCAGTGGCTGCTTTAGGCTGAAGCGTAAATCACGTAAAACTTCTGATGTCATCGTGTCTACAAAATCTGTATTTTTTAAATTTCGCTTGGGGGGGGGGGCCGGCTTGCAGCCCGGCAGCCCCCCACCCCCCGTTGGGTGCGCCAGTGAATATACTGATTAATCTATTACTGATAAGTAATTAACCAATTAACATCCTTACTCGCTTAAATAATTCTCAATTTAAAGCATAAATACCCATAAATAAACAGAAATAAGCTATAGTTTTCATATTGTAATACATGATGTGTTAAATGAGTAGATCAATAACAAATGACTGCATATGAACGTTATGTTGTGAGAGCCATCGTCTGGGATTTAAGGGAACTGTCTGACACCAGAGGCGCTGTGTTCAAAACACTGTCAATCGGGAAGCTCTGATAGTGGTGTTGGTGTGCCATACTTTGGTACAAATTGCATTACATTTCACGGGTCACACGGATGTTGGGACAGAAGTCTGGCTACGTCACTACCACATTCATCCACTTACGTAAGGATCTTAAAACGCATTTGGAAACACAAACTTAAATTATGCATACTTTCTGCATCCGCTCTGTTGCTTTCAGTGTTATTATTTTAGTTTTTTTAACTTCCTGTACATGCACTCTTCTTTTAAAATTTCATTTCTTTCCTCTCTCCCTGTTGCTGCATCTTTTCCATCATCAGTTCCTCCTGCTAACATCATCCTATGCAGCAACAGTCCGCGACAAACCTGGCGTTTTCCTCCCCACAGCCCTCTCAACCTCACCATCCCCTACGGCACCGTGAAACATCCCCCTTCCCCCACCCCTCCAGTTGTTCCTGGAGTCTCTGATTGAATTAGTCCCTCATTACAGATGTACCGCCCCTCCTCCGCAACCAACTGTCGTATTCCTAGATGTCACCCAGTCTCCACGTCTTGCCTCAACCCCTACAACAACTACTACAGCTTCAACCCTCATCTCACCCTCAAGCCAAGCCGTAACATAGTCGTGCGAGAGCTGACTCACATATACAACTCACCCCCAGCAGACAGCTCTGTCGTGCACCGGCTGACGAAAGAAGATACAAAATTCCTCTTCTGTTGTAATGATAAGGGCACGATAAAGGGGATGAAAAAATTATATGGGGCACTCTAGTTGATATAGTAACACTTTCAGTGAAATGTTTGCCTTTCCTTTGCTGTGGCGCAACAGCCCAACTCGGGCCCAGGCCGCCTCATTGTTGAGGTTTCTAGATCACACACAATCAGACACACACACAGAGCCGGTAGGACTCCTCGGGACGCGTGATCAGCTCGTCGCAGAGACCGCTACTTTTGAGAACACACAACACTCACAAGAGATAGACATCCATGCCCCCGGCGGGATTCCAACCCACAATCTCGGCAAGCGAGCGGCACAAACCCGCACCTTTTACCGCACGGCCACGGGGATCGGCGAAATTTCTGCCACATTATTAAATTGTCCATTGCTTCAGCTTACCTTTAAAGAACGTTGCCATAAGATAATAGCTTAGATCCTGAGGTTAAGTTTTGTTACATGTACTGTAGTCAGTATAATGACTAGGGTAGCCTACAGGTTGGATGTCCGTGGAATCGTGACTCGCTTTCCGGCAGGGATATGCGATGTTTTTCTTCTCCACTGCGTTCAGACCGACTCTGGGCCCAACCAGCCCTCCATTCAATTGGTAACGCGCTATCTTTCGCCGGGCGTAACGCGGCTATGGCGTGTACTTGGCTACTCACCTCTATATAGCGTGGAAGTTACAATGAGTAAAACTATACCTCTACTCTGCCGTCTGTCTTCATGACGGGCACGTTGACGACTTTGCCTCTACCTCCCATGTAAGTGTAGGTTTCCAAAGTGTTCTTTTCCTGTCAGGTTTTTGACTAAATGCTGTACCTACAAACCACTCATACATCTAGTGACGAGGTAAATAAGTAGGGTTAGACTTCCTCCACCATACACGACTTCCACAGGAACAACTTTGACTTTACTTTATCTCTCACTCTCCAAGCTGCGCCCATTTTATCTGTGAGATTCCCCACAGAAATTATACACACACTGCTATGCTGCTGTACTATGGCAACATTAACAGATTATAAAATAAAAGCATTTGTGACACTGAATGTCTGGCGAACACCAACGTGTCAAATCATGCCCATGTATGGACCCGCAATTCCAATGTCATTACATTGCCGTATTCTTTCTTTAAGCCATTGTCAGGAACTTGCTGCTGCTGACAGTGACACTTCATGTCAACTCGTGTGCAGGGACAGTAGACTACTTGACAGTGCTTGGCAAACCAGTGCGAAGTAAAACTGACGTCAGTAACTGGCCATTAAGTACGTAACATGTATGATTAATCAAATGCCGGTAGAAGTCGAATCGTGTTTTATGAATTCTTTTAATATGTAAAGTTTGGTGGCTACAAGATCTATGTGGTTGAAAAGTACCCCTCGTTGATGAGCGATGTCGTTGGAAAAGTTTTGAGATCTAAATAAATTCAAATACAATACTTGTTCAACCAGTGCATTATATTTAATGTCTTTACATTACAACACTTATAATATTTTTACATCTTAGTCCAACATGTTTGGATCCTGTAGGATCATCATCAGTGAATCATTCGAAGATAAAAATAAATAATTAAAAGTTACACACACAGCTTTTATAATGCATGTTATAAAGACACTGACTGTAGTCCATTGGTTGGACAAGTATTGTATTTGAACAATAATCCTGCACGGGATGAGCACTATAAAATGTAGGTAAATGTTTAGCCATTTAACGTCTGGCGGCTACTTGATATGCCAGCATGTTTGGTACTCCAAAGTCGTACTTTTTACCCACAGACCGCATTTATGTGTTTTTTATAGTTCACAGAACAAACTACTTTTTCCCCATGTAGCATTAACTGATTCCTTTTTATAACCTAGAGGATGTGTGGCAAAAATTAAAACTAACAAATACTGTTTTAGGGGAAAACCTCTAATTGTCTATAATTTATACCCTACTTGTGTTTTTTGTTTTAATTTGTTTTTGTGAAGAAATACACGTTAATATGCAACGATACAAGGAGTGTGTTTGCAGTGGGGTACCAAGAGAATATTTAAATACTAGCCACGTTAAATGTTCTTTATTTTAAATCGTACCATTCAGGGAGCGTCAAGCTTGTGTCAATTTGGAAATTTAGGATACTCGATGCACGTAAATAACTAAAGGTGAAATTGTCCCTGTGTACGCCATAAAGGCATATGGAGGAGTTGAGGTGTAGGACCACGCATTCTCAGCTCGGGCAATAGATTGGTGTGAGTGGTCAAATTCACGCACCGGCCGCTTTATCCTCACAAAAATATCCGCGGTATACACTGAGTAGGAGGCTCGGTGGGCCTTAGCCCAGTCTAGACGCTCTGAAAGACAGAAGAAGCTCTTGCCCCTGTCGGAATTAGAAATACGATTCCTCGGTTCTCGCCCCCATTGCCTGATAAGTATACCGACTGAGACATCGCGGTCGCAGCACACAAATGTCGGGAGGAAATACCCAAGCCGATCGTGGTGGCCTCGCGGTCTAAGACCCTGGCTGCATGGGAGCCATAACCCGCACAACACCGCAGTCTGGGCAGACTCCAGATAAGAAAGCATAAATCGCCTGCTGTATTGCTTACAGCAGCGTTTACACTGAACCCGACCCGCCTGGCGTGTTATCTCCCAACAAATTCTGATTAAAAATGGGCTACAGCGCTGCTTATCGCAGCGGCAACACTGAACCCGATCCGACTGGGGTGTTTCTCCCAGCAACTCCTGACTGTCGGCTCGGAACAAACTAGGTTTGTTTCCAGCCGACAGTCTGGCCAGATACCTTCTGCAGTAAGCACGATTTGGAATGCAGTGGACAAAACTTATCTGATAGAACTTGTGAGAAATATGCCGCCTCTTTGGGACCAAAGAGACAACAATTATCACAACACAGATCTCAGACCGAAGTTGGTATGTTCTTTCTGTAGTACTCTCTGAACTTATCAGGAAATTCTCTCAATATCTTGCACAGTTTAAAATATTCTCCCTCAGTTCTTGATTCCCAAAGCTGATGAATCCACCGTCTTCTGCTTTTCGTGAACTTCAAGCAAATGTTACTATCCATCAGCAAAAGTTCGTCCCAATCATCATCAGACGTGTACCTTATGTAACGTTCACATCACCTAGTGCAAGCTGTCAGGAGATGGGAGCGGGGTTCACTAGTTGCGACTCGCGGTCAGAGTTCAGGTTGAGAGATAACACTCCAGTCGGATGGGGTTCAGTGTAGAAGCTGCTGTAAGCAATATAGTAGCCCATTTATTCCTCCTAGGTGGAGGCTGTCCAAACTATTGTGTTGAATCGGTTCTGGCTCCAATGTAGCCACGGCCTGAGGCGTTGGTCTGCGGCCGCTCGCTTGTTGTGATTGTGACGGCGGGGTCGGAGGGGGGGGGGGGGTCGAATCCCGCAGTGTGTAGTCAAGTAGAAGTCTCTCGTCCAGAGGAGTTCTGCTGAGTGGGATCAGGTGCAACAATAACCTTCTACACGTATAATAAGTTGGTAGAAGAGGCCAGACTAAGAAAGAAAGAAAGGTAGTACACACTACACCAATCTTAATCGGAAATGCTTGCCACTGTTTTATAGCCGTCGCGGTACCTACTTGTCTTTACACTCAGAGAGTCCTAAGTAAAATGTAAAGCTATCCCATTACAGGCCTGGACAGGCCCTTGGGGTTTCAGGAGGTTGAGGCTGCTAGATTTTTCGACAATCGGAATATGAAGGTGGTAGGATTGTCAGCCCTACGCACCGGCTGCCTTTACCCCACCAGGAAATATTCCTGGTACTCATTTCTGTTAGAGGCTGAGTCGACTCCAGGGCCACAGTGCGGCCGAAAGGGTGTCAATGAAAAATTCCAGTGACACCAGAGGGAATCACATCCGCGACCTGCCGGCTTAGAGTCCAAAGTACTAAGACCTAAAGGAAAGGGCTAACTGAGAATCTTAACGAGTTTCGTGCAGAACTCATGCATCATATTTCCCTACTGCCTAGACTACCAGTCGCACAAGTCTGTGCCTGTTTTGTTGTTTATTTATCGACGTTATCACTACCTATAATGTATAACATCGATGGTACGTGAACGAATATGAATATGGAGCGTCAGTGGAATTACCACTGACAGGGCAAACCCAAAGTACTCGGAGAGCAGCCCGCCCCACTGACGTCTTGTGTTGATGATGTTATATTTAGTTAATATAAGTTCATAATTCAACAATAATACGCAGTTAGTTCATCAATGTGTTGAAACACACACTGCATGGTTATTTCGTATGCATACTTTTTTCTTAATTACGAAAATAAGGGTAACAATCTCAACAAGCAGCAGGAAGCAGGATCGTTGCCACAGAGAGAGAGAGAGAGAGAGAGAGAAGAGAGAATTATAGAATTATATCAGTGAGACGTAACAGCCACTATGTGCCCCCACCCCACCCACCATGTATATAAGGTAATCGGGATCAACCAAGCGCTAAATGTGCTTCATTAGTCTTAACCGAATCAAGGGGTGTGCTTGTAGTCTTCTTGCAGGCCGCCAGCCACCCTTGGATACTCAAACCTCGCTTCTTAGCATAATATCGTTACCCTACTACGCGACGCAAACACATGCAGCACTCTACAGGTGGACGAAGCTTGCAAGATGCCGATCTGTTTCTCTCAAACCTAACAGTACACCGTGTGCGCTCAATGCAATTACGGAAGGTCTACCTAGCCGGATTCTTAACAAGGAAAAGGCATAACATCGTTAATGGTGGCTATGGCAGTACAAATAATAAACAGGGTGTATATATACATATATGCCGTCTGTAAAAGCAGGCCATGTAAGTAGACTTGTAGGTATGCATATCCCGACTGTTGTTGACATAAAGAATACTAGAATTAAATACTGAATATAAATATTTTCTTTTAACCTTTTAAAACCTAGCGGCAACTTTACATACCACCAGGTTTAACATTAAAAACTTCTACGTGGTGCCCACATCGCGTTTATGTGTTTCGTACGGATCTCAGAACAAACAGCAACTTTTGCCTTATAAAACATTAAGAGATTGGTTGTTATAACCGAAGTGGAGTGTTTACAGCGCAGTACGCACTGACTCCTTATACAAAACAGACACGCTTCGTCTTTAAAGGGTTAAATTGAATCATTACCTTGTATGTCACCGAAAGAGCCAAGTTTCGGAAAGTAATTTAAGCATTGCTTCCATCTACGTGTTTAACCCTTTAAAGACGAAACGTATTGTTTTATATAAGGACTCAATGCGTACAGCGCATTAAACGCTGTCCACCTTGGTTTAAAACACAATTGATGACGAATATGGTAAAAGTTGCAGTTTGTTCCGAGATACGTACAAAACAAGCAATGTAAGCACCATGGAGACCTGTTGAAAGTTAAGCCTGATGGTAGGTAAGGTTACCGCTAGGCTTTGAAAGGTTCATATAAATGCACATAAATAGCTCTTTAATTATGATGTCTGCATAATGTAAATGTGGTGTTTGAAAGTTGATCGTCCTTTGCATTCTCTCAAAGCCTGGAGTTCGTCTAAATTAAAGACTGAAGCTACATAACCAAATCACATATAGGGCTACTGGTTTTGCGTTTTGGGTGACACTGTGTAACAGCAATACCGTCAGTAATATGCACCGTGTTGTTCTTCTAACTGCCCATCTTTGTTCTTGCTGTCAATCAAATTGTTTGTTTGTGTCTCAGACGGATTAACGTTTTTATTCGTTGCCGTAAAAGAAATCTGCAGCCTAAACTTAGAGAAGAGAAGCGTATCCGGAGAGTGGTCAGAAAAGGGGTAAAGGTAAAGCAGTCCCATTACAGGCCTGGACAGGCCCTGAGGGTTCCAGGAGGTTAGGCTCCCACATATCAAGACAATCGGCGCGTGACGATGGTAAGGTCAGCCCTACGCGTCGGCTGCCTTTGCCTCCCAGGAAACATTCCTGGTACTCATTTCTGTTAGAGAAGCTGAATCGACCCCAAGGCCCTAGTGTGGCCGGAAGGATTATGTCAATGAAAAATTCCAAGCGAAATCTCTGCCTTCCGGCTTGTAACGGTAGTACCTCAACCAACTGCGCCACCGCGGAGTCAGCAAAGAGGAAATACCAAAATGATGTGGAGATCTTTGTTACACCAGTAAGTGTTTGCAAGAAAGTTGACAATGTTTACTTCTAACCTGTCTTTTCTTCATAAAAAGAATAAAATGCAGGCGTTTGTGATCTGTGCGTCTATGTGCGTATGTCTGTCAGTGTGATTGTGTGTGTGTTCCCACTTTATATTTTGAATCAATTCGCCAATTGCCACAGAACTTGGTGTCTAGTGCTGGTATAAGTGAACGGTATTTAGGTTAGTCGCTGGATTGTAGCTTCATCACCACCACAACAAAACCACTACCGTCTCCAGCTATACAGTGCTAGACAACCGCACACTGCTATGCGTTGCTATACAATGCAGACTGTTATACGGTACAACCTGCTGGGCACTGCACTCTGATAAGTACTGCTCACCACACAGCAAGATCAGCACAGGCAGCCGCAAAGATTACAAGGAAGACTTAGAGAAAAAAAATGACCCCTTGCAGGGGTCACTTTACCCACTGCACAACGTTAGCCAACGAAGAAAATGAAGGCGTAACACATCGTACGAACATTGTCATCGGAGCCACCCGAAAGGCGCGCTTTCTTATGTGCTACAACGTGGCGAATGCGGCCGCGATACTAGCGCCACTTGCATGAGCGTAGATGTGCGGCAGTAGATCTGGGAAAAACACGTAACTGTTTTGAAAGTAAAGTTTTTGTAAGAAGTAAAACAAGAAGAATATTCTCTTCAGCTTTCGGTTCGTGGCAATAACCCGTGAAACACAGGGGTTACACTTTGAAACTTAGCAGAATGATAAATTATAAGCCTAAACTTAGTTACAGATTATGTGTAATATCGCAGAATTTGTGTTTAAGTAGCAAGGTCTTCACAAAATGAAAACAAAAAGTAACAATAATAGACTATTATACAAATTTATTAATAAAACCAACTACTGCGCAATTACGTTTGTATAATCTTCGACATGTTTCGGCCGTAACTATTCGGCCATCTTCAGGGAGAATGTTTTTTCTTAACAAAGCAGCATATGGTACATTAGTGCTTATTAATATCTATATACAGTATAGCAATCACTGTCGTATGTTAAAACTATTGTTATTACGTAAAAAAGCTGTTTAATCTATTAACAAATTTGTCCAAACATGTCGTCAGCATGTGGGGAGAACCCAGATTGTATTCACGTTGTGTCTTTCACAAATGCCGTCTCTACTCAGGTGGCAGAGTACAGAGTTGGCACACCGAACGTGAATGCAATCAGGGTTCTCCCCACATGTTGACGACAAGATGTGTGGAGACAGATTTTAATAAATTTTAATCGCTTGTTATGTAATACCAACAACAGTTTTAACATATAAGCTTTTAACATACAACAGTGATTTGTTATGTATAGATATTAATAAGCGCTAATGTACCATAAGCTGCTTTGTCAAGAAAAAACATTCTCTCTGAAGATGGCCGAATAGTTACGGCCGAAACATGTGGGAGATTATACAAATGTAGTTGTGCAGTAGTTGGTTTTATTGATAAATTTGTATAATAGTCAAACTGCACGGAAGATGTACAACATTAAAAAACAATAATAGAAGTTAAATTGATCTACTGAACTAGAAATCTTTGGAAGAAGAAAGGATTATTTGTGAGATTCTTTCTGATAACTCGTTATACCTTTAACTACATAAAGTATTAAGAAAGTTCTGTCTGCTAACTATGAAATGGAATTCATCCGAATTCTTTTCTTAAGCAATGCGGCAATTAAATTTGCTGTTGTAATTAAATGTCCACGTATATATTATACGTGTTATTATTAAATTGAACAAGAAGTCCATCCAAAGTTGTAAAGAACAAAGCCCCAGCTGAACTGTCACTGCCACGAATTCACCGTCAGTCCTACTTAAGTTTGGGACCAGTGAAAGAGAAAGATCTGACGGGCAGGATTTCTTGGATAAGAAAACTGTATTCCGCAGAGTTCAATTCTGTCCGCTTCTAAGATATTGAAGTACAAAAATGAAACGAATAAACGATACAAAATCCAATAAGGAACCGCGGCTCAATAACACTGACGTGAACGAGATAAAGAAACGCATTAGAGGATGAAATAGCACAAAAAGGAACGACCTTTAAAGAAGAGAAGGGTGGGACAGACAGGGAGGAAAGAAGTATACAAGGATTGATTGGTTTAGAGGAACAAGAATAGAGGATGGAGAAGTTGTAGGTCTTCTGAGAAAATAAAATTAAGTGGGATAAGGGACAAGGAATTTATATGGGGAGAAAGAACGGTGATATACGAAAATGGAAGGAGCGTATGGGGGACGTAATGAGTGTGGGAATTATTCATAAATCCTTGGTTGAACTGGATTTTATTTAATTTTATCACTAAGATATGTGATTTTCATTTCGTCTGTGTTACAGGGTTATAACTGGGAATGGAATTTAGTTGCTAAACACACTGAAAACAGCGTGTCTGCATTTCAAGCTGAATTGTGCTGTGACAAAGCCCTTTTAACATACTTACCTGCGCCTTAATTTAATAATACAAAATCTCCATGGTTTTTCCAAAAGAATGACGGGCTTGTCCCATAATATTTATAAATTGTAAGTGTGACATATAAGCAACTATTCACAGCCATTTTACTCGAACTATCGTCGTCATCATTAAAGCAGCTCACTGAAACCAATCAAGGTCTCAGGTATTTAGGTTTATATCATGCCACATTATACTTGTCATATACGCGCATGTTGTTGCCCTAGGTTACGTTGCGTAAGGTTTTTGTATCAAAAATTGTTGCGCTTTTCTTAATTTTATTATGAGTCTTACACTTCTACCCTGTCTGTATGTCCCTGATTTTATTACCTCAACAAAGCAACATTTATGTTTATGTAGCTTTCTTCTTTTTCTAATTAACACCTCACATGATTCCAGATTCTTCTGTATTAAAATCTGTTCAATTCATGCTCGATTAAGAGTGGCAAACTAGTTCAATGAGACAATGAATGAATGAATGAATCAATCAATTAATCAATCAGGATTTAATATTCACAATCGATTCCACAATCTATAGAAAAGGCGTAAGAGTCTATAATTACATAAAAAGATGCTCCTTAATTGTTTCAAGCCTAGTGGCAACTGTGTGTACGGCCTACTGTAATATTAAGAGACACTGCATGGGTTTTCGTAGCAGCGTAGCGGAGGATATGACGATACTTCATTGGGGTTTTCCCCACGTTTTCAGAAAAAATGGTGGTCTTATTTTCGAGGGTTTAAATGTCCAAAACACTGGCATATTTAATAGTTACAGACTGTTCTCTGTGAGGTAGAAACTGGAGTTTTGTGTATAAGGTAGTTGAACGTCAGTCCATCAAGTGTTCATTATCCACACATCGTCATAGTTTCACGAAACAGAATTTCTGTACCTGTCACAGTGTTATATGAAGATAAAGAAATGTCATATGGTTTGCAATAAAGCTCGTTTTTCGTACTTAACGCTATGAGATCGTCGGACATTCGTGAACATGCAGGAAGAATTCGGGGGAAAAATAAACTCATACACCACTTGGAATGGAAAGCGTCAAGAAAAGAAGTCACTTGTATGCAAAGGATCAGACGCATGCATGTCCCAACATCTATTACTCTCTGCTTTTATCATTCTAATAAAATCGGAGTGTGGTAAATACTGAAATACACGCCTATATAGAATTATTTCAATTGGGGGTATTAATAACTACTCTGAATAATGTGTACGATTTGACCCACACACATATGTTGTGGTTTCGGTTGTCTCGTGGTAACAAACAGGCAAAGAAACCAAACCAAACAAACAAACAAACAAGCAAACACATGATTTTCAAAAAGTAAGGTAACAAACATTCTAATGGCAATAAATCTATTCTGTCTTCGATGTGTACGTGGCATATGGGCAGCAGAAGGTACGTGTCACACCTCCACGTGTTCACCATTGACAGATAAGCACTTGTCGCGCAATGGCACTAAGGCTTGTATTCCGGAGTATAAGAAATCCATGTCAACTGTTTACCCAGGAAGTGATAGCTTACTTCACATCGGGGTCTGCTGCAAATCGCTTACCACCCAGGTGCTTGTTAAGAGGCTCACAGAGATGGAAAATACCGCGACCCATGCTCCCAATCGGACCTGGGACTGGTGCGGCCCTACGAAGTCAGTGTTATGGACCACTATCCTTAGAGTTCTGATGTCGTGCCCATTACTTTCCAATATTTGGAGTCCCTAAAAATGCACCTGGTAGCAAGCGATTTGCAGCAGACGCCAACATGAAGATAGCGGTCATCTCCTAGCCAAAGACTTAACATCGATGTCTTGACAACCGGGATACAATCATTGGTGCAAGGTGGGACAAATGCTTAGATGTCAGTAGTGTCTACGTTGGGGTCGGATGTGCTCCACCTGCTAGCCATGTGCGATGTAAATATATGTCGAGGTCAGAATAACGATTTTGGCATCAGAGTGTTTGTTACCTTATTAATTTTTGGAAATTTTTGGCGCGTAGGCCTGTCTAGGCAGCAGTTATTTTGTTATTTATTGCTTCTATCTATTGAATGACAAGTAAATTCCTAAATAAATAGCAAGATAATAAACAACTATAATTGTAAATAAAATTAAAATATCAACTCCAGAGTCTGCAAAAACAGATAACTTAGGTTTAATATGGGTGATTTAATACGCAGTACAACTCCTATTTTACGTGTATCCTGGCAGGTAGGCAGACGAGCCACATAAAGCAGCTCGGCAATTTGCCTACCTGCAGAGGCATTCGAACGAAATCTCCCACTCCGTTCCATGTAAACCGGACCCCACAAGCTTTGTAGTCTGTACTGTGGAAACTGCCCCTAACCACCGCCATACACATTCACTATATGCTGATGAATATGGAAATGGAAGGATGATAGAGAAACTTTATATGCTAAAATTCCATCACTGTACCATGCACTATAGGCTTTTGCTACGAGTGGTTTTTTTTAATGTGGCACACAGACCGTTCAATGCCCATATATGGTCAGTCACACAACCTCCCCCACCTCGCTCCCCGCCAGGCACAGATACCATATATATGTTTATTGCAATGGAAAACGCTTATTCCAATTATTAATTCATATTCATACAGGCCCCCATTCACCCCCTCCTGCCATTCTCTCATACCATCACCACACCCAACGCACAACCCACACGCTATTTCTCTTCTCCGCCAAATAATAATTGACAGGAACGTTTTAAAATGTTCCACTGCTGTAATTGACTTTTGTTTTTTGTTTTTTTTAATTTAGGACGTCAGAGAAGGGTATAAGATCCTGCAAAATGGGTTTACAACAACAACAACAACAACAACAACAACAACAACAACAACTCGAAGGTATCCACCTCTCTTTTTATGAAGTAACTACGATAGATTAATTTTGCACATCCGTGAAAAGATTACAGGAGACTGCAGAAAACTGCACAGTTAGGGGCTTCATAACTGAATGGTCTTTACTAAGCGGTATTTCTGTAGAGTGAAGAAAGATAAGATTGGCGGGGAATGAAGCACGCATAAGCAGGTGAAAAATGCTTGTAAAATTTTAACAGGAAACCCTGAAGGGGGTATGCCACTGGAAGGAACTAGGCGTGGGGTGGAATATAATATCAAAATGAGTCTTAAAATAAATGGGGTATGAGGGTATACAGTGGATTCTGTTGGCTAAGGATTGGCTGGTGCAATGGCATTGTCTTGAAGAGACAGCAATGAAACTTCGTGTTCTAGAAAAGGCGGAGAATTTAAGCTGAGTGATTATAAACTTGGCAAGAAAAATTATGCTCTGCGAAGTAAGTCAGTGAGCTGATTAGATTTGCCGAGCGGTGGACAGTGTGCACGGTCTTGGGCAACACAAACATTTATTACTGCGGATTTGAATCCATCTGTGGTCTTGATTTCATGTCTGCATTTAACTATGCTGCGTTGCGTTCATATGTAGGTATACAAGTAGACCTCGTATTCGAGGACTTCCACCAAATATACAAAAAATTCTGTCTTTTAATATCTTAGTTTCCGTAGATCAGCGAATCACATTACACGACACGGCACGACACGACACGACACGACAAAATATTCTTTTATGGTTTTCACATGCTCGAATTCACATCAATCCGTCACCGACAGCTAACGACAAAGACGGTGTCGTTGGAATTGAGAGAAGAGAGTATTTTGCCTCTCTGTTAACTGAAGGTAGACGTGAATGCACACTGGTTTTTGCCGTGTCGTGATGTATAGTGTGAATCGACCCTAATCCGGACAGCTGAAGGAGACCACTGCCTGGCTGTCCTGAGGTGGAGTTCGCTTTTGTCCTACAGTAACTAATTAACCAACCGACACCGTGGGCCAGAGTCCTTACTGACAAGCTGATAGTTCCTCATTTAAAGAACAGTCCTTTGCCTCTCCCACCCCCACGATTTATGGAACTCGAGACTTCATTTCCGTGTTCGCAAGAACTAGCCGCTGGTCTTCATCTGAACCAGACGAATGCATTACACATCCTCACCATCCTGTTGCTTTAAGATTTATTTAATCTTAAAATGATTCATGGTTCATCGCGTACTTAGCGTGGCGAAGCTAATGACTTTACCTATGGAATGGGCCATATGACCCAAACTTGTTAACGTTACTTCGAAAATAGAACAGGAAATATCCGCCGTCGGGGGTGTACTTAATATAGAGTTATGTGCTGTATCGAGAGCAGGCTGTACTATCGACTTCACGCAATTGTGAATTGTTACATAAAATATTTTGTGTTATTCCTACGATTATTATTCTCCATCGTCCCGCATTCAAAAAGAAACGTAATGTTAGCAAACTAGATTTATTCCGAACCACTAATAGAGAATAGCTCTTTATCTGGATCCAAATCAGCAGGTTCCCTCCCATTTTTTCACCTGGGAACCGCAAAAAATCGACGTTCCGAAATATTGTGTTTATTTTTGAACATAAAACGATGGACACAGTCGAGAAACTTAACAATCCTACATCTAATACAACATCGTCAGAAATCTTTAGAATTTATTATTATTATTATTATTATTATTATTATTATTGATATTATTGGCAGCGGTCAGGAAAGAAACTAGAATCCTTTGAATAGTACTCTTGTAACTGCAACTACTGTAATCAGTTGCTTTGGCATTAAATTGCACGCACTTACCTGTATGCGGGCCTCATTGAGTTTGGTCGTTCTAGCCAGCTCTTCTCTGCAGTAGATGTCCGGGTAATGCGACTTGGTAAACGCAGCCTCCAGCTCCGCTAGCTGTTCCTGTGGCACATCAAATACACATGTTCTCTACCGCTGAACACAACAAACACGAAGCATTAAAACGATTAATAAACTGTCTGAGACTAAAGACCGAGTGTGATAGGTCGTTTGGGCTCGAACCCTGAACAGGTCGATTACGAGATGTAATTATTTATTTTCGGCTTAGAAATTGGGGGTAGATGAGTACAACATCTGGCTTTAGAAATTAGGGGGGAGAAGCAAATTTAGGAATGACAAGGGCGACTTACCGCTTCAAGGGCGGTAGGGACTTGTCGCGGTGTTTCTTTCTTAAATCCCGTGCTCGACAGTGGAAGGTTAGAAGTAACCCACTCCAAGATTTGGTTATTCCGAGCTTCGGGTCCCCCGAACTTATATCAGAGCGTTCCAGCACGTCGTTTGTTCTAGCCAGTTAGGTTCAAACTTTTAAAAAGTTAAATTCGGCCTATTGCCGGGCGGCAGAATTTATGTTTCGGCCAGCGAGGATAAATGTTTTGGATCAGGAAGGAAGGTATTGTTGGGCAGACCGAGGACACGACATCGAAGGGGGCAATCTGTTGTCCACCCATACAAGACAGTGGTGGTAGTTTCAAGAGACGTGCCCAAATAACAAAGTGATACTGAAGTGAAGTAAATGGATTGGGTCCTTTGTTAACTGACAATGGACCAAAAGAAAATCGTAACGTGTTTCACTGGGGCCATGATAAAGCGTTCGCTGGAGCAAGTACACCTCCACGTTACATTCCCATGGATGTAACATCGTTTGCTATCCGAATGCGAGGTAGTACACGTTACCGAGAAGAACGGTTAGACGACAATCGGTAATACCAAAGCCTGCAGCTGGGATCCTGAGCCGGTTCCATTCGTTGGCGGTCTTCCTCACAACATATTTTCCTATCCATTTTAATGTTATTTTATCTCTTATTTTCTTCGCGACTTTTAATTTTAATGTTTTAAAGGCGATTATCCCTATAAAATTATGTTTTTCTTTTGGATGGCCTGCGATATGCGAAAAGCCAACCGCGATCATCCTGCCGGTGGGCGGTGACTGAAATTTTCCGAGTGCCCTCATCCCTTCCTTTACGGGATAAACATAGAAGTGAAGTGACAAATACTTATTTTGGGGATTGACGAGCAGAAGCCCCATAGGATGTCTAATGTACCTCAGGCAAATGCAAGTCGGAAACTAGTGAGAGTAAAATTGTATGACTATTCAGTAAATGTGACTGACAAGCTCAAGGAAATTTTAGACTAGCTATATAAAAATAAATAAATAAATGTTTTTGCTATATATCCGTGAAGAAAATTCCTTTAATGGGATCTGGCGCTCTTCTGAGATGTTACGCAGCGTTGAGTTGTAGTTCTGTACCGACGTTTCGAGACAACTTATCGGTCACATCTTTAAAGGTCTTGTGCTTCTTGACCCTTGAAGATGAGCCCGATAAGTTGTCCAGAAACGTCGGTACAGAACTACGACTCACCGTTGAGGTAATATCTCAGAAGAGCGCAGATCTCATCTTCATCACGGCGGAAGCCTGAAATCCTTGAACGGGACTTTGAGTGTTTAGTTCGGATGCTCTCCATTATCCTCAAGGAAAAGCCTATCGATGAGTAACAGCGTAATGAATGAGCTTAAGCCAGTAGAGTGATACCCCAATGTACACGCGACTAAGCTATACACAGAACTTTATACTTATTTGGTACAAAGATGCGTGGAAGAAAATAATTTTTATTAATTCAGTTTTCTATATTTTATATTATATATTTTATAAAGGATAATCCACTGGCTACGAATATACTGTAATTCAATCTGGAATGTAAATTTTACCCTTACCTCCGACAGTGCTATATAGTCTTAACTAAACATGACCCTTGTTTGTATTGTCTGATAATGGCTACGTGTATCAGCCGAAACATGTTACAAGCGCATTTACTAGGTTCGTACTAGTGCAGTAAGTTGGAATAAATTCTTCTCTGTATATAATGAACTAACAATTCCTAATTTGCGACATGGACCACAAATACAACAAAGAACAGTGAAGTGAGTACAATGACGTATTTTTTCAGATTCAGAGTAATTGCTGTTTAACAGATATACGTCTATATCAACCAACAAATGCACAAGATTACACTGGTTGGCATCGTTTTCCTCCCTGAAGTAATTTTGATAGACTTTCATTGAGAATAGTTTCACAGACTCGAATGTGTGAATAAAATGTTTACATCACCTTCCGTTTGGGTGGTACCAACTGATACCTAAGATGAATAGCCAAAAAACGAAATTTACGGCTGAACGAAAGGTTTGTTATGTTGTTCATTTGTATTTACTTATTTAACTCACTGAAATCCTTAGAATAATATTGCCTCAAACTATCTCTCAAACTGGAAAGGCTTGCTTTAAGCTGTGTGAAAATTTGTCACGGTGATTAAATGTCGGCGTGATAGTTTTTCGTCGTGATCAAATGTCCGTGGTAAATTGTCGCGTGATAACATGGCGCGGCCCCGTCTCTCAAAACCTCAGTCTGATTCCATCCTCTATCCTGAGGGTTGCACCAGTGCAAAAGTAACAGCTTCCCTGGGTGTTTTAAAAGTATTTTTCTTGTGTCCAGCATGACATGTTCTTGCCAAAATAAGCCGAATAGCTTGTGCTACATTTGCGGCGAAGTTATATTGAAATCGCAAAGGAAGCCACTGTCACAACTTGCGAGAAAAGCATATGAACTGCATTTTGGCTGTAATGTCGGATTTCAAGATAAAATTTGGGCGCTGAAGATTTGCTGCAGCTCATGTTCAAGGGCTTAGGCAGGCTCGCTGAAAGGCACCCACAAATCAATTCATTTGCTGTTCCGATGGTGTGGCGTGAGCCTAAAGGCTGCTGAGAAGGCTGCTATTTTTGCATGACCAAGATTACTGCTTTCTCCCGATTTTCCATGCATAAAATAAAGTATCCTAATATACCCTTTGTGTTAAGACCTGTTCCTCATGTTGATTCAGTGCCACTGCCCAAGCTACCTAAGTCTTAAACTCTTGACTCAGATTCAGAATCGGAAGAGAATAAAAAGTGGCCACTCCGTTCAGTAACAACACCAGGTCAGAAGGTTGTGCCACATCCGGCTTTAGTGAACACGTAAAAAGTTTATTTACTTCCACTACATACCAAGCTCGCTTTTATAAAAATATTTGTGAAATCGACGGATAAAGAACGCGAAATTTTGCCTGTTTAAGGAAATATTGCCAAAATAATTAAGGCCAAAATGTAAGAAGGAATTTTCGTTGGCCCTCACATCAAACAACGATTCGAACACCAGTACTTTAGTACGCAATTAAATGATACAGAAAGAAGAGCCTGGGAGGTATTTGAAAACGTCTGAAGGACCTTTCTAGGCAATGAAAAAGTGGAAAATTACAGTGACATCGTGCAGGAGCCAATTTCATCAGACAGTGCTATGGGGTGTATCATGTCATTGAAACTTCATTTTCCGCATTCTCATTTGGTTTTTTTACTGTAAACATGGGACTCGTCTCCGATGAACATGGAGAAATGCCACTAGAACATTTCCGAAATGGAAAAGACGTTAAATGGACAATGGCATCCAAAAATGTTGGCTGACTGTCCCTGGAGCATTAAAAGGGAGACACCAACTGGAGAATATAAAGAGGCAAAAGAAGACGAAGTGAGTGTTTTGTGACGAATTTGTTTGTAGTTAGGATACCATATAGATGCCGTGTTCGTTATTGGCATTGTATATTGTAATTAAAAACCAACATACTACTTTTTATTAAAAACGTACTTTTTGAATATAATCCCTTCTCCCTTAAAATTAGTGGGTGATGGAGTAATTTGGTTGTCATATTTGGATTCAGCAATGTTAGAACTATTAGAATGACCCTGAATTTTAACAGGGAGCCAAAAACGTTTTCTTGCCTACCAGTGTTATTAGTAAGTGTAAGATTTATTTTCAACCCGTACGTATGTTTTGGCAAATAGATTGCCATCTTCAGGAGGTATGTCTCAAAGAACTACGAGTGTTATATGCATCGAAATATACAATATGTGGCTTCACAGTATATTTCCATGCAGATAGCTCTTGTAGTTGTTTGATACATACCCCCTGAAGATGGCAATCTATTTGTCGAAACGTACGTAGGGGCTGAAAATATATTTTACACTTACTAATAATCTTGCGGATTGGTTCATAAAATGCACGGTACATACAACATAAAGTTTAACACGTATATTAAAATACTCGGGCACATTTGGGTTCCTTCACTAGACGTAATTATTCATCATGTAATTGCTCAAAAAGTTCATTTTTCTGCCCGTGTTATACGTTTAAAGAAAAGCATAATTTGTTCGCCTCACTAACGTAATGTTACTCTGCTGCTGCTTACGTGTCTTAACATGGGCTACAGATTGTTCATTCTGTGAACTTATTCTTCTTGTAGACACGGAAGTTTCTTACTTACCTGAGTGAAAGTTGTCCGGTGTCGCCTTCTCGCGGGAGTGGGGCATGACGCTGTTGTGGGTGTGTGACCCGCATGCTGGGGAGCGGTAGGGGGTGAAGGTCCCCCGCTGCCTAGCAGCGACTGTGGTTCTGGTTTCAACTTCTTGAACGCTCCCTCTGCACCTGTAATAGCACACAGAACTATTAGGAGCATTAGGAAGGAACCACGCGTGTACATTAGCGAGGGGTTCAAGGGACCAGATCAAAGACTTCGTGTAATGAGCAGCTACTAAAACCAGCAAGATGCTTGCCGGGCGGGAAAGATGGCCTGAAAATTGTTTGATTCTGCAACAGATCGCGTCTTAAGACGCGACGTCACAGTGTTATTTGGGCACTGATTGACTGAAAACAGTGGCATTTTAACGAAACTTTTAAATTTGTGCTGGTAGAGGGTGAAATAGCACCGTGTTACAGATTTGAAGAGTGCCGTTCATCTGAACCACACATAAAACCCCAGTTCTCACCTCACAGAAAACACACTCCATGTCCATTACAAATACCACCGTTTAATGTTGTACACGAAAATAACTGCTCTTTACTGCGAGATTCGTACGAAACACAAAGTGCAAAGTTTCTGAGTGTTGTATCAGGTAGAGACTATACTTAGTTACAAACGGACTTCAAACAATTAATATGAACTACTATTAAATTAATGACTCTTATTTACATCACCATTATCAGCAGTACAGCGGGCTTAAAATTTTAGATACAAAGTCTCAATTTTAAGTAGCATTAGTAACGCATTTCACTACATATTACTTTTACTCTGTTTATGAATACGTAATGTTTAAGAACTCGATACATTCCTAGCTGTTAATGATTGTCGGAAGCTTTGACACTTTGAGGATTCAGATCCTCCTTTGACGTGACGCTGTGTCATTGGGTGCCTGGTTGCCGACGGTTTGAAAGAAGGCAGGTGCCTTCTAAACGTCGTGCACTAGCGACCTAACGACGCGGCGTCACGCCCCAGAAGACCTGGATCCTGTTAGGAACACCGCAGTGAGTAACTTAAATCTCGCTTTGATAATTTGCTGGTGCTTTTTGCCCCATGAGTGACGTATAAAAATGTTCGTCTGCGGCTTTTTATGCCTCAAACAGGAAGACTGGCTGCAAAGCTAAGCTGCTAGGACACTTACGTTCGAATATGGTTTTATTTCAGACGTTATTTCTGTCGACGTACAGACAAAATAAACTACAAATGGAAACAAAGTTCCATGCAAAAATACAAAGGAAAATACGTATTATGAATGCGATATTACAGTAAATGATCCAGTGGTACAGAAATTGCTACTCTCGTCTTCAGCTAGCAGGGTAGTACAGTACTAGGATAGGAAGCAGAGTGCTAGAATGATGATAATGGTAGAGGACAGTTGTGGAGGCAAGGGCTTGTATTTGAGCATCCACTGAGTAATTAGAGAAATACCCGGGGAGGGATTCTGAATTATGCATATAAGTCTCTGGTTGAAGAATTCGTACTGGGATGTACAAGGTGAACTAACTGGGGATTGTATTTGTGTTTGAAAAGGGAGGCAAGGAGAAATTGCTATCATTGCATTATTTTACAGCTTTTTAAAATAAGAAGCAGCTTCCAAGGAAAGATTGAAGTACGCAGAGCTACAACTGTGCCTGTTTTTCATGGTGTGAAACTTGGTCTTCCACACTAAGTGAGCAGCATAGGCCCAGCGTTTTCGAGAATAGGGTGCTGAGGAAGATGTTGGGATCTTGGAAGTAGGCAGTATCAGGAAGCTGGGGAGAACATCATAATCAGGAGCTTCATGATTTGTACTCCTCACAATGTATTACTAGTTTCATGAAATCAAGGAAGAAGGCATGTGGCACTCTTGGCAGAGAAAACGCTACGAGCTTACAGTGGAGAAACGGGGGGGGGGGATACTAGAAAGAACTAGACGTAGATGGGAGGGTAATATTTTGTCATGGTCTTGGAAAAACAGCATAGGGGGGCATGAAACTAATTCACTGGCTCAGAATAAAGAGAAGAGGCTGGCTGTTTTGAACGCGGTAATACACCTTGGATTCCATTAAATGCGGGGTTTTTGTGACTAGCTGAGAAGCTGTTAGCTTCTTAAAACGACTCTGCTACATGGAATTAATTAATTCGTTGGTGTTCTGCAACATACATGGTGACAATAATGTATGCATCGCTAGAGACATGCAGTACCTACTCAATATTGAGTGCGCCCAGACAGATTGAAACCCGTCCTTGTATCACATGCAACAGTCGGTCTTATGACAGATCCATAGCCACTTCCAAAGCGAGTTCTCCACAGCATGCGATCTACTGCTTCCTGTTTCAACTTCCAGTATCTTTTTCTTTCCTTAAAGTCATCAACTAGAAGTGTATAACGCGGATTGTCTTTTTATCAGGGAACTGACCATTTCAGTTAAAAGCGTGGAATAACAGCAAATAATGTGGCTGTATACATAAGCTTAACTTGGCTAATAACACGGGGGGGGGGGGGGGGGGCCCACCGACCACGGGTATTAGGAACTTCATTTGACAAAGGAGTCAAATTTGAAAGAGGCGAAAATTGGTCCCATAAAACACAAGTTTTTCATTTTCTTTTTTCTGTCTATTTTTTATTTGCCATTATTCAATTCAGTAACCAAATAAACTATTCCTAGGTTGCAAAAGTTAGGGGGCATTTGGCCACCCTTGCCCCACCACCCCAAGTTACACATATGACTGTATATACTATTTCTTAGAATAAGCCAGTTATGGGAAAAAAGTTAGCCTCTTACCGCTCTGTAACTTGTATTATAGAAGGGACCTAGGGACTGAGTTTATTGGCAATAAGGAGGCGCTGTTCGTTCTTTTCCTTAGACTAGGTCGCAGACGCTTTACATGTTTATTATTTCATTTAACTATACTTTTTCAGTTGCTCCGATCGAAAGGGGAAGTGACAGTAAATGATGAATTAGAAAGAATGTGAAATAAATGGATCGTGGCCTGTTTTAAGGAACTATCCCAAAATTGGCCTGTAGGAACTGAGAAAATCCATAAAACTTTTCAATCAGCTAGCGTGGCTTCTGGGGCGAAAATCTAAACCGGTAACTTCAGAATTTATGTTCCATTTCCGTGGATTAACTCACATAAAATGATAAAAACACTAACTAAATGCACAATAAGTTTTAATGTTCACTGTTGAGGTCACAAGCTCCTACCTATTTGAACCCCGCTGGGTCATCATCAGGGACACGATTGGTTATACATAAAACATCTACGAGACAGTTAAAATGTTCATGTGCAGATGATGCTCATGGTTTCACATTCGGGTATAAGCAGGTGTGCACTCACCGAGGGCAGGAATCGAAACATGTAGGAGCATGTGACCTCAACAGTGAACATTAAAACTTATTGTGCATTGAGTTGGTGTTTTTATCATTTTACGATAACTTCAGAATTCGAAGCAAGAATTCTGATCGCCCAACAACGGCTTTCCGTCTGGTACGTCACGCAGTATTGCATATATCAGATTAGCGTAGGCCCTTCGAACATACTCTAGATCTATGTTATCTTGTAGCAAACGCATCTAGTTATCATCGACTTTTTTAACCTCGTCCCATCCGACTTGTGAGCGCGAGGTATATAATGAAACGAAGGTGGGCAAAGGAGGAGGCAGACTGGACTTTGTGCTATTCTGCACTACCGTAAGTCAGAGATTACAGATGTAACTGCGGAGCGAGCTCCGTATCCTCGGACAAAGATTCTGGTGTCTCACCTAGAAACCATCGCGTCTAGGCTCTACACACACACACACACACACACACACACACACACACACACACACTATTCAC